>JAIUZE010002152.1:0-70123 GCA_022085475.1 Heliosperma pusillum
GAGATGGCTAGTACTTAAGCTGGCTCCATCCCCAAAGTGGATTAGGTAACCATGCCCTGACTTGGATATCAACAAGTGAACATATACTCGTTAAAGACAGTACCTGCCTATCAATGTCATGGTCCAAGCTACTCATTTAGAATTAGAATGGTCAAGACGCCATATATCCATAATTCTCTATGGGTACTTAGTCAACACTACACCAACCATATAAACAAACAGTCACGGGAACACATCCTATCATGTGACTAATTGCATATAAATAATAATCAAATATCATATCGCCTCATATCTACTAAGGCTAATTCATTAATTAAATACAACTTACTTGAAGACAAATCCCCGACCCGATTCCCGCGACGGGTCATCAGTCAAAACGGGGCTGACTAGATCTTAGTTTGACCAAACCCGTTTGGTCAAACCGGCTAGAAACAGAGTCTTTTCCACATAGACTTGAACATAAAATCAACATCTTCATTACATGTTATTTATTAAAAACTTCTAACATGTGAATTATTAAATCTTACGTAACCCCCCGCTTGACTTAAAGGATATCAAAATAAACTACGAGCTCGTATTATAATTTCTAACATGTGAGAAATAATAATTTTATGAAAAATACTTTTAATTAAATAATTTACTTATTAAAATTTCCCACTTGCTAAATATTACAAAACACGAATAAAATGACGATAACTCAAAACCCGTCACAAGTCCCAAAGTGGGACCCACGGGCTGAGTTGGGCCGGACCCCACATGGGCCTGAATGGGCCCACGGCCTGTTTGGGCTGATTTGGGCTGATTTTTACAACTTTCCTAAAACCGTTTCCTAATATTTCCCGCATGCTTTAACATATTTAAAACCCGTCAAAACAACAACATAACAATCAAACATCGACACAACCCAAAGACCAAAACCCGGACCCACCTTGGACCAACCCAGACCGGGTCTGAACCGGCCTGGACCGGCTGGTTTGGTCCGGTTTGGCCAGCCCCTCTCCACGGTTTCCACCCCAACAACACCCAATAAATTCCAACATGTTCTTAATCATCAAACAACCATTTTAACAATCTTCATACAAAAATCATGATTATAACAAATCATAAAAAAATGTCAAGAACACTAAACTTGTCATAAATTCACACAACATGACAAAAACAATTACTTATCCTATTACTACTAAAAATCCATAAACCATAATAACATGAACCAAAAACAAAGATGAACCAAAACTAAAGAAACAAAGCTAAAGGGCTATGTTACTAACTAAATCATAAATAACCATAACATGAACATAAACTAAAAGCTATGTGACATTAATTCGTCGAGTAAATCGGAATTGTTACCTTAGCTAGCAAACCACTTAGCACCAAAATAATAATAAGTATATAATAAGAAACCCTCCTACTAATCTTCACCCAAAATATACGAGTCTCCAAACTCGTCTTCAAAATCTTCCCCTATAAGAAATAACAAGAAAACATTATTAGAACTAGAAATATGAATTTCCATAATTAAAGTGTTGAAAACGATTTTGTCGGAATTGAAATAAAACCGTACGTGAAGATGAGGAGCGAAGAGGAGAGTCCTAGAAATATAAGTTAGGACGGATTTAATTAAGAAATGAAGATTTTATGAAGGTTTTGCTCAAGAACGATGAAGAACAAATGATGAACGACGAAGAACACGAAGAACGATTAAAGAAAGTGATATTTTGATCTTATTTTGATTTGTTGTAAAATGAAAAGTTGTTTGTGAGTAAAGAAGAGTGGATGAGCCGTGTAATTATAGGCAAGAATAGATGTCGAGTTTTGAAATTGTTGTTACGTAATTGACTCAGGTTTAATAATTGTTTTACGGTAATCAATTAAATATAATTAACGATAAAGTTAATTACACCAAATATCAAGATATTATGATATTGTAATGAAAAAAAAAATGAAAATATCAAGGTCTAAGAGAGCAAGGAGTGCCGTGTGATGTTGAGCTTGTCGGTCTGTTTTTGCTCGATTTGCGTAATTTTCGTTAACTGATCGATAAAGTTAATAAATATCTAGATATTATTATTAGTTTATTCAAAACAATTAAAATATCTTATGGTGAGTGGAAAACGATGACACGCGCGTGCGACTCATGCCAAAGTCGAGTTCTGATTTGTTACGGGATTTACGATGAGTCGGGAATAGTTAAATGACGTTCGGTTAAAACCCGTAAAAGTTATTCTTTAAATTCCGAATAAATTCAAAATAATTATATTAAATTATGATAAATCATAATAAATCTTAATAAAAATAAATCAAAAATATTATTTTTTTAAATAAAATTTCGGTCTTCAAACTTGCAAGGCGAGTCGGGAAAAGTCAACGAAAGTCAAAGTCGACTTAAAAGTCGAGAAAAGTCAAAATGACTTAAAAGTTTAAGAAAAGTTTATGACGACTTAAAAGTCAAGAAAAGTCAATGACGACTTTAAAAAGTCAAGAAAAAGTCAAAGACGACTTAAAAGTCAAGAAAAGTCAAAGATGACTAAAAACGGTCTTTTCATGAAATTTCTCAGAAATTCCAAATACGAACGCGGAATTTCAAAATACAACTCGGAACAAAAATTTCTATTTTAAAACCTTAAGTTTGCTGAAAAGTGTTAGTAAATATTTTCACTAGAAAAATTGGGCACTTTTCGGGTTGTTACACCTCCTCTGCCGCCCGTCTGCCGCATGTCTGCCGCCTCTCTTACTCTTCTTCTTTTTCTTTTTTTCAGATTTAGCGGGTTGTGTTTTGGTGGTTGGTGCGTTATTGTTGGTGGGAATGTGGTGAGGAAAGGGGAAGAAGGTCGTGGGTTTTTTTTTTCAAATTTTCGGATCTTTTTTTTTGCCACATTTTTAGTCTAATTTATTGTATTTCGTTTTAGATCTGGAAAAAAAGTAAAAGAAATAATCACTACCATTTTAGATCTCTTTTTCCATTTTTCACATTTTTATGTTTTTTATTTTTATTTTACTTCTCATTTTTTTTTCTACATCTACTTTGTTTTCTTTTAGATTCACTTTTTTATTTTTAAAATCTCGTTTTTAATTTTCAAAGTTCCTTATGTTTTTCTAGTTTTTAATTTAGGCCTCGTATTTTGTTTATTAGTTCTTGTTTTTTTTTGGGTTTGGTGTATTTTTTTTAGATCTCTTTATTTTTTTCTTTATTTTATTAGATCTTGTTTGTTCATTTTTTAGATCTAGGTTTTTTTGTTGTTGTTGGTCGATTATAGTTGTTGGTGACGGAGGAGGAGGGTAATTGTTGTTTCTATATCTAAAGTTACATCATTATAGACTAAAGATGCAAGATTATGAACTAAAGTTACACTAGTATGGGCTGAATTTATACTAGTATGAACTAAAGTTACACTAGTATGGGCTGAAGTTATACTAATATGTACTAAAGTTACACTAGTATGTACTAAAGTTTCACTAGTATGTACTAAAGTTTCACTAGTATGTACTAAAGTTTCACTAGTATGTACTAAAGTTTCACAATTATGTACTAAAGTTGCACAATTATGGATTAAAGTTGAACAATTATGGACTAAAGTTACCTTATAAATTCCATAATTGTGCAACTTTAGTACATAATTGTGAAACTTTAGTACATACTAGTGAAACTTTAGTACATACTAGTGTAACTTTAGTACATACTAGTGTAACTTTAGTACATACTAGTGAAACTTTAGATCCGAAATTTTTTTATATTAATTAATTATTTTTATTTTTATAATATCATCTTTATTATAATTATTCTAATATTAACTTTAAGATTTGAAATTAGTTTATATATACGATAGTCAGTCCGAAAAACCGTACCTTCGGAAGTGTATAAATATTAAAAAAAAAAAACCGATTTTCTAATTCAAAAAGAAAAATAGTAAGAAAATTAATTGTTTAATACTTGTAATAGGAAAATTATAAAATATTAATTCTGATAGGAAAATAGTAAATAATTAATTATTTCCTAATTCTAATAGAAAAATATTAAATAATCAATTATTTTCTAATTCTAATATAAAAATTTAAAATAATTAATTTAAAATTTATTTGCAGTAGTATAAAAAAAGTTGGAGAAAAGCACTTGGCTTGAAAAAAGCATCAAATAGATTGGTTGATTATTCTCAAGCAAAGTCTCATTCGACCGCTATTATTTTCTTTCCATCAGCCCCAAGAATCCACCAAGAATCAGGTAAACTTTTGCAATATTGATTTTTATTTTTGTGTTTATCTTCTCTTTAGTCAGTATTTATACAATCAGTCAAATTTTAATTGATTCGAATGGGTTGATTTGTTATACTTCTTTTAAAAAAAGGGCGACGCACAATGACCTCAATTTACTTATATATTCCGTTTGTACTGATCTTTTGTTCATCTTTAATTAAATACGCCTCCCAAATAACAAAAAATAAACACCAAAGATTCAAAGTTTATGATTTAACTTGTTTTCTGGTAGGCAATGATTAATACTCGTATTATAATTTAGCTAGCAGCAAGTTGAGGCCTTTGTAATTCACTTTTGTTATGTTTATCAATTTATTAGCTGCTACCTTTTATTTATTAGGGTTTTTCAACGCGACATTCGTTCAATTTGATAGGAAAATAAAGATGTAAGGTGATACTCAATTTGGTATTTGGTTGATCAATTATGTGCGCGATTTGAATAGGATTATGATTAAACTACAACAAGTCCTACTCTTTGTTTGAGCTGCACCCTATTTTTGATTATTTAACCCTTTTTACCACAAGCAAGATGGTTAATTTGTGATTGTACCCGTTTATAATGAATGGAGACTAAAGCCCCGTTCTTTTGGATTTAAAGTCACCTCCTTTAAATTCAATTCAGATCGTATAAGTTCAATTCTGAAACGTTAAGTAAAATTAAGTTAAGTAAAATGATGTTCAGTCAGAAAGTGGGTAATTCGGTAACAACCTATTTTTGTTGCTAACATAAGGGTAAGGCTACAAACATCCGACCCCTCTTTACCCCGCAATTTGCAGGAGCCATTGAGATAGTAGGGTAATGTTGAAATTGTTGTTTTTGTTAATTTAAGTGAGTCAAATTACTCCGTATATTTCTATGGGAAAATTCAATTACTTCATATTTTTGTATGAGAAATAATTTAGATGCTCACATCATATCTATTTGTTGTGACTTTTTATGATAGTTATATGTTGTTGGAATCTGTCCTGGTGGAATTTAATGTGATTTTAAAAACTTGTCTCCTTTTTTTTTCAGAGTTGTGCAATAGAATCTCAAGATGCCGGCTACAGCAGGTTGGGTTCGTAGGCCTGCCAACAACAGGGTGCATAGTAGTGCAGCCCTTCAAACCCATGATATTTGGCAGACTGCAATCCATTATGATCCCTATGCTCCTAGCAAAGAGAGCAAGACTGAGGATGAGCCCGAGAATCCGTATGCAAGTTTCCAAGGTTTGCTCGCTCGTGCTCGTATCACATGTTCGAATACCGACGAATCCCGTGGTGCTTGCAAGAAATGTGGCCGTGTTGGGCATCTCACTTTCCAGTGCAGGAACTTTGTTAGTGTCAAGGATGACAAGAATGGGAAAGAACTGGACGCGATTCGAGCTAACGTCATGGCAGAGTTGGGGGAAATTAAGGGTAGTTTGGGAAAGCGGAATAATAAATTTGGTGCTGAGATCGCAGAGGAGAGTTCGGAGGATGAGTCTGAGAGTTTAGACTCAAGTGAGGACTCTGAAATGGAGAGAATAATTGCTCAACGTTTCGGGAAGAAGAGGAGCAGTAGCAAATCCAAGTCCCTAAAGAAAACAAAAGATTTATCTGACGATGAAGATTCTGTACCTGAAAAGAGGAAGAGACGGGGTGGAAGGAAGAGATCCGAGAGTGATTCTGATGATGATGATGCTCGAAGGAAGAGAAAGGAAAAGAGAAGGAAGAGGGAGGAATCATCAGATGAGGAGGAACATGGCCGTCACAGAAGAAAGAGTAGGAAGGAGAAGATTAGAAGGCGGATCCATAGACAGTAGGATGATTCTGAAGATTATGAGGAATCTCGGAGGCAGGAGAAGAGAAAGAGAAGTAGAGGAAGATCTCCTTCGGACTCTGAAGTCAGTTACTCAAATGATTCCCGATTTGGGAGTCACTCAAAGCGGCCTGACAAGACGAGCGGGAAGCACAATCGTGAAGATGATTAGTCTATTCTGGGTTTGACTTTAATTCTTAAGTGACTTGTGTTGTGTCCACATACAGATTGGATTGTAGAAAGCTTCTAGTATTTGCCACAACTGATTACTTCCCAAGTTCCCAGGCTTGCGGTTCACAGATGTCTACCACGTTATGTTACGAGGAAATCAATAAGATTTGTCAGCCTAATTGGATTATTGTCATTTTGGCTTTGATGTTCCATTTTTGTTTCATATTGTGATTTTTCTTAACAAATTTCATTCATTTGTTGGAGAGGGGTTACAGATGGACTATATCATAGGTTTTCGAGTGATTTTACTACAACACTGCCGTTTCAATAAAAGAAGCAACATATCAAGCAATTAGGACATCATATATAGCTACATTTTGTTAGAGCATAACAGACTGAATTATTTCTTTGCTCTTTTATGCATGGACCTATTAGTCTACCTTAGTTGTATTTGCTGCCTTTGCCATTATGAGTTTCGACATAGCTTGGCCACAAGAAAGCACCGATGGCAAATTCTCGCTTAAAGGTGATGTCACCCTGGACAGTGAGGCCGTACTCAGCTAGAAGACGATCAAGGGTAGTCTCGGGCATGTGTTGGTAGTCATCTTTGGTGTACCGTGGGTAGTGGAGTGGCATTTGGAAGTTGTTCATTCCACTTTTTTTACTGCTTCCCATCTCTAGGTAACTGCTCTTCTCCTGTCGTGTGTATATGTTTCTCTTCTGTTAGGGTTATAATCTTGATATTTATATAAGTGTCTGGGATTAGGAAAATGGGAAGGTAATTTGCATGATAAGGTTTAAAATGCATGCCAAAAGTCATAGAGATGGAGTGATTGGTTTATCGTCTCTCGATGTGCATGTTCAGTGTTAGTACTTCATGCAAGTTGTCTTCTTCATCTGGTGCACGTCCAAATACATGCACACCTTGATGAATGAGTTGAGCGATGAGAATGAGACTACTTTCAACCTTTCAAAGGTAAAACAAGCTAAGTACACAAAAGTACATTCAGTTACCCATTGTTAGTAAAATAATGACGTAACAATGAAAATAGGATGATACTTATCGAAACAGGAAGAAAGGCAGTGCCGTGGTAATGTAGCCACTGACTTGAAAACTATATCGGCACGACTCCGGTGGTAATCGTCTCACGCCGGTAGTTCCCCAAGGTTAACACTGCGACCCCCGTACACAACCACTTGTGTAAAGAAGCCTTGGAACAAAATAGAAACTTTACCCAGAAACTCAGCAGCAGCAGATAAGAAGAAGAAGAGATAATTTGAGAGAGATTGTTTTTTCTGTGTCTTTTCTGAACAGGATAGACTGCCTATTTATAACAAAAATAGACAGCCAAAGAGCCAAAAGACGCTCCTCTTAATCACGGTCAAAGGCGTGATTAATGGAGTTAATTAGGCTCCTTAATTCCGGCATTAACAGTCATATTTGACTGACTATTACAACTTACTTCAGAACTGATACACTGAATGTGGACAGTATACAAACACACACAGGTCCAAAAGGATAAAAGTGGGCCAAGGCCCGCACCGCAGGTGCTCTACCCAAACCCGAGCCCGAATCGGGTCGACGCGCGCGCGTGCGCGTGTGTGTTTGGACCCAAACCCACAAGCCCAATACTCTCAACAAAACTCCTCTTGTTCACTCTATTGGTCACTACAATGACAAATAGAGTTATAAACAAGAGGTAGAATAATAAACCCACCGATGTGGGAAAGCACTCAACTTCAAATGTTGACTTTATGGCTTTAATTGCCATTACTACCAACAATCCCCAACTGATGGCAACGAAAGAGCTAAGGAAGAATTTCTGGGTAAGCAAGGGTGGATACTTAAACGTTCAATGTCTTTCGACTTGAATTGACGTATTAGTGAGATGAGGCAACAACTTACTTTCAACAAGTGAATATCTTTCGATTTGAATTCCTTGTTGAGTTTCGGTTGAGACCCCCACAACACATATCATACCTTTTAAGACTATTTTGTTCCGCGATTCATAGTGCAACGCCTTTTAAAGCCACGCGTTGACCCTGGTTTAGGTGAGTGCTCTAGCGAGAATTGGTGTATTCTCACATAGATGGTGGCTAGACCATCACACTCCCATAGGTAGCTCAAGTGGTTCTCAATAGCACTTCTCACAAAAGCTATTAAGGATAAAAATCCAACCTGAAAATTAACACAATCCATCAAGTGCGTCTCAAAAGCACCACCCAAAAAGCCTATGGATTGTCAAGCGCCATAGGAATGGAAGCTATGGAGTCCATCAAGAATCAATCAATCTTGACTTATGGACTTAAGCCTCATTCCCCTCGACGTCTCATGGACTACTCTCCTTGTTAACCCCTTTGTGAAAGGATCAGCAAGATTGCGTTCAGACCTCACATAGTCCAAGGCAATCACTCCATTTTTCAGGAGTTATTTTACCACACCGTGCCTGATTCAAATGTGTCGTCTCTTACCATTATAGACACCATTCTTAGCAACACTGATAGCTGCCTGACAATCACAGTGTAAGGAGACTGGTGTAACCTGTCCCCCCCACATTGGCACGTGTGCTAGTAAGTTCCTCAACCATTCTGCTTCTTGACCTGCCAACTCAAGAGCAATAAACTCAGACTCCATAGTGGAGCGTGCTATACAAGTCTGTTTCGCAGACTTCCATGATATAGCACCTCCGCCTAGGGTGAACACATCACCACTAGTGGAACAGATTTCATCATTACCTGAAACCCAATTTGCATCACAATATCCTTCTAACACAGCAGGAAATTTATCATAATGCAAAGACAAATCAATAGTTCCTCTCAGGTATTTAAGTAAGCGACGAAGTGCATTCCAGTGTTCAGCACTTGGGTTATGTGTATACCGGCTCAGTCTACTAACCGCATAAGCAATGCCAGGTCGAGTACAGTTCATAAGAAACATCACACTTCCTATAATTTTAGCATACTCTTCTTGGGAGACACTATCACCCAATTTCTTACACAAAGATATACTAGCATCATAAGGCGTCCTAGCAGATATAACATCAAAGCTATCAAATTTCTTCAACACTTTCTCAACATAATGAGATTGACTAAGTGATATTCCATTTGAGGTTTTAGTGACTCTAACTCCAAGAATAACATCAGCTTCCCCTAAGTCTTTCATCTCAAATCGTGACGACAAAAATTGTTTGGTTTTATTTACAACAAATAAATTACTACCAAGAATAAGCATGTCATCAACATATAAGCATATAATCACACAATCTGATCCAAAAAGTTTAGAATACACACACGAATCAGAATTGTTGGTAATATAGCCATCAGCAATTAAAGTGTTGTGAAATTTCTCATACCACTGTTTAGGTGCTTATTTAAGACCACATAGTGATTTTCTCAGTTTAATCACTTTACTCTCTTGACCCTTTACCACAAACCCCTCGGGTTTAGACATATAGATCTCTTTCTTTAGGTCACCATTCAAAGAAGCAGTTTTTACATCCATCAGATGTACAACAAGATCATGAATAGCAGCTAAAGCAACAAGAGTTCTGATAGTGGAAATTTTAGTCACAGGTGAGTAAGTATCAAAATAATCAATATCCTTCTTTTGTGTAAACCCTCTAACCACAAGTCTAGCATTGAACCTTTCTATTGTACCATCGGGCCTCAATTTCTTTTTAAAAATCCATTTACTACTAATGGGTCTACTACCCTTAGGCAAATCAGTCAACTCCCAAGTTTGATTAGAAACAATAGAATCTAGTTCGTTTTTAATAGCTTCTTTCCAAAAATTAGCATCAATCGATCTCATAGCATCAACATAAGTTTTTGGATCATCTTCTATTAAAAAAGCAGAAACAAGTTCATCACAAGCACAATCATCACACGCGTTTTCAGTTAAAAAGGTTCTAACAAAATCTTCCCCAAAGTTCTTTTCAACTCTAGGCCTCTTACTCCTTCTAGGTTCAACAACATGATCAACAAAAGTACTACTAATAGCATGCATAGAACTATCAACAGGATTAACAGGCAAAACAGGAACATCAGGCAATGATACAACATCCTTTTTAACAGGGAAAACATGTTCAAAAAATTCAGCGTTTCTAGCCTCAGAAATAGAACGGCCACTCAATGACATGAATCTATACGCAGAACTGTTTTGAGCATAACCAATAAAAACGCAATCATAAGTTCTAGGTCCTATGGTAGGCCTCTTAAAACTAGGTAAGCCTACTTTAGCCAAACACCCCCACACTTTAAGGAAATTCAGGTTGGGAGCATAACCTTTCCATATCTCGTAAGGTGTCTTGTCTAGTTTCTAATGTGGTACCCTGTTAAGAATATGACAAGCCGAAAGCACCGCTTCCCCCCCCCCCCCCACATATCATCGGAAAGGCCAGAACTTAAAAGCATAGCATTCATCATTTCTTTCAAAGTTCTATTTTTACGTTCAGCTACTCCATTTGATTGAGGTAAATAAGGTGGAATGGTTTCATGAATTAATCCATTTTTCTCACAAAAATCTACTAGATAGTTAGAACCATATTCACCACCTCGATCAGACCTAACTCGTTTAATCTTTCTATCAAGTTGATTTTCTACCTCAGCTTTAAACTTTATAAACATGTCCTCAGCTTCACTTTTATGTCTAAGTAAATACACTTTAGTATATCTAGAACAATCGTTTATAAAGGTGACATAATAATGTTTACCTCCTCTGCTCATAGTACTTTTAAAATCAGCTAAGTCAGTGTGAATCAATTCAAGAAGATTTGTATGTCTAGTTTTGACAGGTTTACTGGGTTTTTTTAGTAAATTTAGCCTCAACACAACTAGCACATTTTTCAAAAGCTTATGTAGATAGTGATGAGATAAGCGATAATTATCTAAGCTTTTTTATCGAATCAACATTCACATGACCTAATCTACCATGTCAAACATCAATAGACTCAGCGATATAAGCAGAAGTAAAAGCATTATTATTAATGATAGAAGGGTCAACATTTAAAACAAATAAACCTCCACAAAGATAACCCTTGCCCACAAAATCCCCATTGCGCGACATTACAACCTTGTCAGCCTCAAAAACAAGTTTCACACCAGCTTTGTTTAATAAGGCACCAGACACGAGGTTTTGAAGCAAGGTAGGAACATACAAAACATTATTAAGAGCAAGAATTTTCCCCGAGGTCAGTTTGAGAAAGATCTTGCCTTTGCCTGTGATCACAGCAGAAGAGGAGTTACCCATGTAGACACATTCACCATCAATCACATCTTCGAATTCATTAAACAACTCCTTGTTGGCACAAAGATGCCTCGAAGCTCCTGTATCCAGAATCCAATCACTAGCATTTCCAACCAAATTTGCTTCAACCATCACAGCAGAAATAATGTCATCTTTTTCAACAACATTAGCTTCAACCACTTTTTTTTTAGGGCACTGGTAAGCTTTGTGACCCGGTTTTCCACAGACATAGCACACTTGATTCTGATTTGGCTTATGGATCTTACCAGTAGGTTTGGTGAATTTCCCTTGACCAGGTTTCTTAGCATTCTGACCCTTATTAGACTGACCCTGACCAACTTTAGCCTTTCCCTTACCCTTGAACCTATCTCCACTTGAAGACCCACCAGTTTCAACGAGATTAGCCTTAGTAGTAGTAAGAGACAAGTGGACAGATTTGTCTTTGAGACGGTTAGCCTCCTCATTCCTCATGTGAGCTATTAGTTCTTGTAGGGACAAATCTTTTTTCTTGTGTTTCAGATGGTTTCTATACTCATTCCAGGAAGGGGGAAATTTCTCTAACAACACATTAGCTAGGAAAATCTCATCTAATTTCATACCCTCATTAACAACGTCATCACACAAGTTCTCATAAACATGAACTTGTTCCATAATAGGTTTGTCATCTACCATTTGAAACCCAAGCCACTGCCCGACAACATACTTCTTTTTACCCGCATCATCAGCCCCATATTTTTTCTCTAAAGACTCCCAAATGGTTTTAGCAGATTTATGGACCATGAATAAATCAAAAAGAGTATTAAACATATGATTAAGGAGATGACACCTAGTAGTTTTGTTATCCTTATCATGTTTCTTAACAGTTTCCTCATTTGACCTAACAACAGAAGCCAAGGGAGGGGTAGCCTCTACAACATTAAAGGTTACGGGCACATGAGGATCATTAAACAGAACATAATCAATTTCAAGTTGTTAAAAAAACATAAGCAATTTCTGAGACCACCTCTTATAATTCTGACCATCTAACGGTTCCAGTTTAGACAAGTCTGGGATCGTCTTACTCAAAAATCCAACCATTGTTACGACAGAAATATAGTTTTCAAATTGTTAGTAAAATAATGACGTAACAATGAAAATAGGATGATACTTATCGAAACAGGAAGAAAGGCAGTGCCGTGCTAATGTAGCCACTGACTTGAAAACTATATCGGCACGACTCCGGTGGTAATCGTCTCACGCAGGTAGTTCCCCAAGGTTAACACTGCGACCCCCGTACACAACCACTTGTGTAAAGAAGCCTTGGAACAAAACAGAAACTTTACCCAGAAACTCAACAGCAGCAGAGAAGAAGAAGCTACAAGAGATAATTTGAGAGAGATTGTTTTTTCTATGTCTTTTCTGAACAGGAGGGACTGCCTATTTATAACAAAAATAGACAGCCAAAGAGCCAAAAGACGCTCCTCTTAATCACGGTCAAAGGCATGATTAATGGAGTTAATTAGGCTCCTTAATTCCGGCATTAACAGTCATATTTGACTGACTATTACAACTTACTTCAGAACTGATACACTGAATGTGGACAGTATACAAACACAAACAAGTCCAAAAGGATAAAAGTGGGCCAAGGTCTGCACCGCAGGTGCTCTACCCAAACCCGAGCCCGAGTCGGGTCGGGTCGGGTCGACGTGCGCGCGTGTGTGTTTGGACCCAAACCCACAAGTCCAATACTCTCAACAAAACTCCTCTTGTTCACTTTATTGGTCACCACAATGACAAATAGAGTTATAAACAAGAGGTAGAATAATAAACCCACCGATGTGGGAAAGCACTCAACTTCAAATGTTGACTATATGGCTTTAATTGCCATTACTACCAACACCCATGTATTTAGGTACCTTATGTGACCATGACATAAAACTTTTTGCATTTATTTTATTTGTTGAACAAGGGGCGGAGCCAGAATTCCATAAATAAGGTAGCAAAAAATTTACTGCTTGCCTCCTGAGGTTAGATACAAAAATCAAATAGATTAATCCGTTTTTGAAAACTTGGTTCCGTTCAGTTTACCCAAGCCAAGTATATTTGTGACAAATACAATTAACTATGCCCAAGAGTCGAACGAGGGCCTCTTAACTCCTAAGCAAAGTTCAATAGTCTTACCGACAGGCTACAAGTCTCTTGAATAGTAAATTAATGCTAAGTTTTAATTATCTCTCTGCAAATCAGGATTTCTTGAGGTTGCAAGAGTCCGTCTTCTTGGCCAATTTTGGGTAGCATATGCTACCGCTTGCTACTTAGTAGCTCCGCCCCTAGCTTGAACTCTAAACATATTTGTAAATTGTAACATTGACGGCCATTTTGCGACTCGTAATCATATCATGTAGTTTTAAACTTTCAATCGATTCAACCATTGTCTTAGAATTCAAAAACTGTCCAAAGTGTACATTATCATCTACATCAAACCTTCAGATTGCTATGTTTCGAGAGTGGTATGGTTTGTAGGCTAAAAATGTTTTGATACGGTTGAAAAGGGGTTTGTAGACAATGGATTAATTAAAGAGTTAACAAACTCTTTAGGGGCGGTTGGTTCGCAGTAATGTATCAATTTCGAATAAACAAATAAGCTAGGGACAAGGTGGCAGGACAGGTTAAACCAACGGGCCGGGTTAGGTGAGGGGGGCCCGAAACCGGCCCTGGGAGAAAGTGGGTTTTGGGTCAGGCCGGGTTTTCACTACAACAATCATCTCTAGCACCGACCGGAAATTCCGACCGCTTTAAAAAACGGTCGGTAAAGTTAATTAGCGACCGCAAACGGTCGGCAAAACAAAAACGGTCGGCAATAATACCGACCGACTACATTTCGGTCGGTAAAGCTTATAATTCGGTCGGTAATTTGAAAAATACCGACCGACGCTCTATTTTTACCGACCGTTTGAGCGTTGGTCGGTACCCTCTCAGATATTAAAAAAAAATAGACGACTAAACTAACTCATTTACCAAACACAAGACATACAATGCAGCTTGCATTGCACAACTCAAGGAAGGATATATCAAAGGTGACAGAACAAAGCACATTTCTCCAAAATTCTTTTCCACTCATGAATTTCAGAAGAATGACGATATTATGGTGACACAAGTGCGCTCAAATGAAAATTTGGCAGATCTTTTTACCAAAGCGCTTCCGCCTGCAACGTTCAAGAAGTTAATTCACAACATTGGTCTTCGTCGCTTCAAAGATCTTTAGTGATGTTAACATGAGGGGGAGTAAATACGTGTTGCACTCTTTTTCCCTTAACCATGGTTTTTCCCACTGGGTTTTTCTGGTAAGGTTTTTAATGAGGCAAATTCACCAACGTATTTGTAGGAATGGACATATAAGGGGGAGTATTATAAAACTTATTGTATGTGTGGATGCCCATAGGTCATATAATGAATGTCCTTCAATGTCTTTCAATATAGGATGCTTTTAGACTTGTCTTTCTAGTGTCCTATGACATAACTCCCATTTCATTCCATGTATATATACCCCATTCTAGTAATGAGAAAGACACACATCTCTATTACATTCTTTACAATATTATAATACTTGCTTTATTGTTAAAATCATCACATTTTTATTAAATAATTAATGTATAATCTCTTAATTGTACTTGAAACTAAAAATTCACATCTGACATCCTAAATACGATCTCATGGAAAACTTAACCACATGTATTTACATTTTCTATTGATTAATTTTTAAAATTACACGCTCGTGCAATTTGCACGGGTTTAAAACTAGTTAACTTACTAGTTTGAATCCCCGTGCGATATACATGCATGTTAATAAATTTGATTATTTAAAACCATTGTTATAAATATATATTGTTAGATATGTGGTCCAAAATTCATTTTTTAAAACGAATAACTCTAGTTATGTAAAAAATCATGGTTCATATAACTTTATATTTTGAATATTTTAAATAGTTTTTAGGTTTGAGTTTTTTTGAAGTATATATGATAGATATAATGTCAATGTTTAATTTTAATTCTCCATAACTTATATTTCGTAATTTCTAGCGGCTCATTTGACACATAAAAACATGTGAATATGAAACTATTTCGGTCTTTATAATTCGAATTTAAATAGATCATAATAGTTTATAATCTGTGATATAAGAGAATAGATTAAATTTATATTTCACATTAATCTATACATAGTATATATTCCCACTGTCTCAATCATTTGAATACCATATTTTAATTAAAAAGTACATTAATGACACCTATATATATACGGGTTGATATTTAAGTTTCAAAGATGACTCTTATCTATATAATAATATAAAAAGGCTTTTGAGCATTTGTTTAAAAGACACGTGACACTATATTTCCCAAATTTTTGCAGCTATCTCAGGTTACCAACATAGGATTAGGAATTAGGAGAGAGGGAAAGACGGATGAAACTCCAAAAAAAAAAAACGCTTCATCTCTACCAGCAATAAGGACACCATTAAGGTGTGGTCATCCAAATTAATTTCTACATTGAAATCTCAATTGAATTTACATTAAATCTAATGAAATCTATATTATAAAACGGAAGGTCTACATCCTTGAAAATTATAATGGTACACTAATTTATTTTTTATTAATCACCCGTCTATTATCTCTATCTAAAACATTCACTCTCACATTTTACATTAGTTTTTTGTTGAATTTTGCAGGAAATGAGCAAGACAACAACAACAACAAAGGAATAGGGGAATAATTCCAGACTTTGAAGTTGCTACTCACGAGTCATGATACGAGACGTCCAAGATTCGATGATGATAAATAAAAGCGGAAATATTTGACGGGGTATGTTGTTTAAACGGGTTTGTTCTTTCATCTCCAATTTTATACTCTCAACCATTACAGACTTACAGTCTGCCTTTTATTATATCCGACTTCTAAAGTTTCGCGGTTACCAAACCATTCTTCAAAGATACAAGTATATTAAGTCATAGACCATCTACTCTACAATGTGCAACTTTTAAGTCTTTAGTTTCTTTGTTCAATCTTTTTTATTTTTGATACTCTTGTTTGACTCTTTTTCTATTGTTTTTCTATGGCAGCTTCCTTCAATCAGGTATATTTATCATTTTTAGATTAATTCCATCTGACCAATTGTTCATTTGGTTGTTCGTAAAAATTGTTTCTCTTTTTTATGTGTGCTTATTTAAGGTAAAGATGAAATGGGAAAAATAAAAAGTGGTGAAGAAAACCAGGAAGAACAAAGGGCTAAAGATATCAACACGGAAAGGAAAAGAACAAATGAGCCGGCCATCGGGATGGATCCTGGTGTTACTAATTCTTTAGGAACGACGACATAGGCGGCAGAGCCGTCCAAGTTCAACATATCGTCATCGAAATATGAAACGGTCATTAATGTACAAGTATTTTAGTCCCTTCTTTTATATAATGACTGTACTCTTTTTAGTCTTGAATCAGTTAAATTGATACGACTAATTACGTTTCGTAATTTTGTTTGTCTTTCATAGAAATAACGATCATCTCCATTTTCTCAAAATAAATTTTAAGGGTCATATCAAATTCTGTATAGATCGGATGGTTGTAATTGTAAATACACTTGAGCAGAAAAAGTTAAATGAATGAAAATGTGATATATAATATAATATATGTATATTAGAGGGGAAATGAAGAGAAAGAAATGGAGAGAATCAAATGACTTTAATAGTACTCCAAACAAAACACCCTTAAGGTTAAAATCAAAACGTTTCCACATTCATCGATAGTGAATTAGTGATTGAAAGAGTCTATATTGTTCTAAGTTTAAAATGGGTGTCTATTAGTCTTTTTTTTTCCCAAAGAAAACTATTAATGGTAGATTTTATAATTTTATTCAAAATAGCTGAGCTAAATTAAGTTTGACTATAAGTAGTTTTAAATTAACTTTTTCGGACTTAACAGTAGTATATATGAATCTTACTTCAATATCAAACATCATATTAAGTTTTAAAATTGAAACCCATAAATCTCCCTTTCCCCTAAACATACTCCTAAAAATAATTTTATACGTCATCAATGACGGACATTCCCGAAATAATTCTAAATGAATATTACTATATTATCAGATAAATATTATATGTAAGGCAAAAATGATGGCTGGAAAAAACCCGTGATTTATCACGGGTTACAAAACTAGTTTATAATCATAAGGTCACTCTACCTTATGATAATTTTTTGATGTGAGACAATTCTACTATATATACGTAGTATATTCACTTTCATTCACCACACCTACATTATTTTTCAATATGAGACAAATAAAATGCATACTAAGTAACAACATTTTATTCTATAAAATAATTTAAGTAACACATGTTGGATAAATAACTCCAAAGTCCTATTTTTTTTTGTTTTAATTGGGTTCAAGTTCCTACACTGATTTACACAATCTACAAAATTGACTTGTTGTGGTCTTCTATACTGACTTTGGACCTTTAGAGACATTCGTGAATTACCAGGAACTGTGTGAGGGGCGCTTGGCAAGACCAAGCAAATTTGTTCATACCTTCTTACGGCCATGATGAGTTCATGGATGATGCGAGTTCTAGCCCTAATTTGGGATTAAGTAAGTACGAAACTGGACTCTCACCAACTCCATCTGACGGTTAAAGGCTAGATCCACCTAAGATGGCGGTTTGAGAAAAGTTGTACGTTACTGGATGTTGGTTAAAGTCCAAAAGACACCAATAACTTAAAGCTAAATCCCCGTTGCCAAAAGTTTCCTCAAGCTTCCTTTATTTATCTCCTTTGTTGCCATTGTGGGGGAATTGTTGGATAAATGGCTCCAAAGTCTTATTTTTTGATTTTAATTGGGTTCAATTTCCAAGACTAATTTACACAGTCTACAAAATTGACTTGTTGTTGTCTTCTATACTAACTACCCTTTTTACTAAAACACACAACTTGCACTATTGATTTAGTTATTTCTTTTTCTTTCTTACAGCTATATATACTGGCCTCCAAAATCACTTTCAACACAACAAAAATCAGAAATACTTCTCTTCTCTCTGAAAAATAAAAATCAGTTCTCTTGAGGTTATTTTGGCAACGTTCTTGGCTGTGCTCATCTGCTTCTTGGCCTAAACCTAGAGTAGGCAGTGGGCCGTGCCGTGCTGGCCCGCGCCCCGGCCTGTCGTGCCAACCCCAAATTTTGGCCCGGTCCAGGCACGGTCCGTCGGTCCACTGGGCCGTGTCGTGCCGGCCCGACCACCTCTACCCGCTGCCGCAGCCCGGCCATTGGCCCGGGAAAATCGGGCGCGTGCCGTGCCTGGCCCGTGGGCTCGGTCGTGCCTGACCCGGGCCGGCCCATGTAATTTTTTTTTTAAAGTTGACTTTTTAAATAAATAATTATGAATAATAAATATTAATAATGATTTTAATATACGGAGTATAATTTATTAGTTACATAACTAATAACGTGCATTCAACTAAATATTAATGTACTTAATTGTAAATTTAGATGAGACAATCGTTAAAATAAGTACCTCAATCTTTTATTATAAAACGATGAGACAAATCAACAATGATTAGTCTTTAAAAAAACATCTAATGTTACATAAAAATAAGATTTTAACCGGAATGTTGTTGAATATAAGTAGACCTGGCAAACGGGTCAACCGGGTCGGGTTCGGGTCGGGCCAGTTCGGGTCGGGTCAATTCGGGTCTTTCGTTGATTTCGGGTTAATTCGGGTCGGGTCGGGTCGTTTCGGGTTTCGGGTTTGTTTCGGGTTAGTTGTCGGGTCCGTTTCGGGTCAACCGGGTCGGGTTATTTCGGCTCGCGTCATTTTCGGGTAAAAGAATAAGAGACAAAAGGCCATTTTAAGTCTTTTCGGTTCAATTAAAGTTATGTTTTATCGGGTCATTTTCGGATTGAGTGGTTTTGGATCGGGTTATTTTCGGGTCGGGTCAGTTACGGGTCAAGAAAGATCTGGTCATGTTCGGGTCAGGTCGGGTCTAATCGGGTTTCGGGTCACATTCATGTGTTGTAGTTCGGGTCAATTTCGGGTCACGGGTCGGGTCAATCGGGTCGGGTTGCTTTTGCCAGGTCTAAATATAAGTACCTCGTGCCGTGCCACCGTGCCAGGCCCACCAAGCCTGGTTCGGGCCGTGCCACCCCGTGCTCGGGCCGTGTCGTGCATTGGCACGGGAAATTTGCATTTTTCCGCGCCGTGGCCCACATAACTGTCCGTCGTGCCGTACTCGGGCCGGCCCACACTTTTACCCGGACTCGTGCCGTGCAGGGCCGGACTCGTGTCGGACCCGTGCCGCCCGCCGTGTCGGGCGCCCGCCAGCCAACTCTACCTACACCTGAGTTGCAACGGTTGTATTAATCCTAGGGGTCGAGTCTCATTGAGGCCGTGTGTAGTAGACGGGGCATATTTGACTTTAGGACAGTGACCTCAAGTCACGTCATAACCTCCCTTCTCAGATAAGATCATCCTTCTATTTTTCTTGTTTACAGTACTTGCCTAACATCACCCAAATACCATCCTAGCAAAGCGTTTACTTGAATCAATTGGAAATTTGGAATCAATTTCATGTAAGCTAATCACTTGTTGACAAAAAATACACACTCAGACTCCTGTGTTGTTGCAAAGCAGCTCCACTAGTTACGCATAGAGTCATGCACGTTTTTTTTTGTCCGTATTTTTAATCATTATTTTATTACGGTTTTTTTAATGTGTGCCCTAGGGTACACATTAATAAGCTAAATAAGTAATGAATTACAAGATAATCTCATTAATTATGCTAATAATAATGTTATACCTGAATTTTTGATGAGATTATCTTGTAAATCCTTCTCTATTTAGCTTATTAACGTGTGCCCTAACGACACATGTTAGAAAAACCGATTTATTAATATTTATTAGTAATATTAAGTTCCAAAACTACCCCTTTAGCACAATTAGTAATATTAATTATTACTATTAATTTGGATGGAGGGAGGGAAGGAGAAAAACCTATATAATTTACGAATTTACAATATTAACCCATGGTGGCACCAAATTTGAGTACCGTCGGGTGTCGTCTTCTTATTTTCCTTCTAGTTTTATATATAGTTCACCGCACCTACATTATTTTTTTAATGTGGGACAAAGTTTATAGAAGTATTAAGTAGTACACCATCTTTTTCAATAAAATAATTCTTTCTATAATATTTAAAAGATTATCCCCTTTATTTGTTATATCAAAAATATTATTTATGATAATATCCTAAATTAATTTTTTATAATGTAAATTTTCCCGTTGTAAATATAATAATACAAACTTTTAAGAGCTATCTACGACAATACTAAAAAGACTCTAAAGATTTAAGGTTGATACCTAAATTCCGAAGATGACTCATATTTATAATCATAGATCACCCCGTCTCATGGTAATTTTTCAATGTAGGACAATTCTACTATTTATGTGTAGTATATTCACTACATTTACGTTATTTTTCAATGTGGGACAAATAACATACTAAGTAGTACACATCTTTTCCATATTTCTTGACTGTTACTAAATTATTATACTAATATTAGAATAATATAAAAAAATATTTTAAAAGTCATTTATTTAGTTTTTACATACTTATACTCTAGTTATATCATATTTTAAATAATATGATAGGTTTTTAATACTAAATACTCAATTCAATTTTTGATGATGTAAAGTTCACTATTGTGGAGAAAATAATACATATAAACTTGTAAGATTTTTCTAAGACAATACTTAAGAGACTAAAAAAATGTTGGGTTGATATCTAAGTTCCAAGAATGACTCTTATTTATAATCAGAGGATCACCCTACCTTATCGTAATTTTCCGATGTGAGACAATTCTACTATTTATATGTAGTATATACACCATAACTACATTATTTTACAATATGGGACAAATAACATAATTAAGTAGTTATAAATAATATGATAGTAGATAAAACAAAATTTATACTCTATCAAAAGCATTTTTTGCAACGAGTCCAAATATGTAAGTTTCGAAATGATTTGCATCAAATATTTTGTTAGATTGATAATCAAACAATTTTCTTACGTAAATAATAACTGTGATATTCAAAATATTACATAGGATATTTTTTGTAATCTTTCAAGATCTTATAATATACTTTCCAAAACCTAAAAAAAGATGTTGTGGACGCTCAAAAATCGCTTGAAAAAGCCTCTTATATATTGATTGCATTAATTTAGACTTAGATTTATTGTATTTCCAAATTTTCAATTGCCAATTTCTCATAACATTACAACACAAATTCTATTCCCCCATTGTCAGTCCAGTTCATTCAACCAACTTGCTAAGATCGAGAGACGAGACAAAACTCAAATAACAATTATGCGGGTCGGGTTAGGGTCTTTAAATATTAACCATACAAAAATAACCCGTTTATTTACATTAGTAATTATTTTGTATGGTTAATTTGATAATCTAACTTACCTTACCTGCTCAAAAGTAAAAATTATTATTCTTCATTTTGGGTTAATATGCTATTAATGCTTAGTTGAGTCGAGAAATTAAACAGGTTAAGTGGGTTGAAAATGACCAGCTTAAAGGCTATATGGGTTAAAATAGGTTGGGTTATGTTGTTGAAAAATCAACTGAGGTGGGTTAAAGATAAGCAAACAACTTTTTTTATGTAACTAGTTGTTGTATCGCACGTGTTGCGCACAATACCACCGGATATTGTGATTCGTTTGTTTGGATTAGTATCGATTTATACATGGAGTGTTGTTTTTTCGTAACCTGCTGTAATTGATTATTAGTTTTGTTGACTTAGTTACCTATGTTGTCAAAAATCATTGCAGCTACCAGGATCATAACTGTTTTATAGAAGGGCAATTTTGGGTGTTGCATATTAAACGATTGTTGTCTGCAGTCCTGAAAGTTCGATGGTGACTTTGCTTTCATTTTAGCATAAGTTGTTGTAACTCTATACCCCAAGATACTTTCATTACAAAATGTTTGCAAGTGGAGCACAATTGGTGATTTTAGAAAGAAATATAATTCCTTAATTTCTTATCTTGAGAAAACAAAAGGGTTTACAACAAACAAAATCCAACAAATAAAAATACATTTATATCTATCCACCTTGCTAATCCCCTTGTACATTCAAACTTCATGCGAGCTATTAGGTGACCACTCAGTACACTAAGATACAAGCAAAAAAATTTAAAACCAAATATACTATGTCTATCCATATACACTTCAAAAGCGCGTTCAAGTCCGTAATTCCATATAGCATTATAGCTCCAGTACATACCGTAGTCCGTATGATAGCATACCTGAATCCATCGGTCTATCACCATTTTACTACTTTAGTTACTAATTAAACAATTCACCTTCCTGAATGAAATCTGCACAATAACAAATAGTATTGGTTAACACGTCACGCATGCAGATATTGACATAAACATATATTGCCAACATTCAACATTGGAAATTGGCAATTGCAATGGTGTTAGAAAATCATTACGTGCAAATACATATTCACACAATGGTAGATCCGAAAAAAGATGCCAGTAATTTTATTTAATATTTTTGTTCTACAAGAACTAAAAAGACTTCCCGCTAACAAATCAGAGACAACTTGTCGATCACAAAGGAAGTCAGATTAAGATTATCTCAAAACTACATTCCTTTATTTTCACTATTTATCCATTTTTGAAAGGGGAAAAAAGGTAAATTTTACAAATAAAAACCTGACCTTTGCAACCTTTTCTCAACATCAATATCTATAAAATTTTCCAACTATTTGTTAATTCTCAAAAATTCAAATCTTGTGAAAATGTCAACAATCAAAGACCTCATAAGATACAAACTTATAGTTAAATAGGGCTACAAGCAAACTCAAAATGAGGAATGAATACAAAAATGAGCATAAAAAATCAACTTGATTTCGTTTATCTTCACCAAACACTTTACTAATTCACAAGTACTGCCCAATATTGCACCCCTCTCTCTCTCTCTCTCTCTCTCTCCACACACACAGTATCCGATGAGATTAGAATCAAGACCCAAGACCCAAGACCCAGAAAAACATTTTTTTTCCTTAATTGAAAACAAAGGCACAAACCTTTCCTTTAACCGACTGTATGTCAATGGATCATGTTTAATTGCATATGTTCAGGAAGTAATGGAACTACTATTGTAAAAGGGATAATAGTTAACTCCCCTAGTGTAATACAAATTTATGTACTTTGGCAACGTCTGAAATTATCAGCATGCCTCATCTGAGCCTGTCTCACATTACAAGGCAGCCTCAAAATTTTAGTACATTTCTCATTTAACTATACACTATTACAATTATCTGGCCAGTTTCACATATAAGACCAGCTCATATTTTTTGTGCAATACCTAAACTCTAATTTACTTTATACCTTAAGCTAACCTATAACGTTTGGTATTCTGACCGCCTCTCTGATGTTTCTTTCTCAATAGGTGTGATACACGGATTGCGGATCCTTGTCGAACTGTGGTACACGGGGAACCACGGAGAGGCGCACACGGGATGGAAACAAGGGACAAGCGTAGTGATACACAATTGTGGAGTCTCCACCAATTTTTATGAGAAATTGGAACCGTTCGAATACTTAATGCCATGTCAAGAGACAAAGTAATGACATGAACACTAAGAACTCGTTACCCTTAGCATTCTATGTCTAGAATGACTACTCGTGGATGTCAATGAACACGGATGTTCACAGAGATATGGAGTAAGGGGTGAGGGTACGTATTAGGAAGCTCTTTAATCGAACACCTAATTCCGCTCGCCTTGATAGCGACCTCTACTAATGATTAGGAAAATCGTTCATATTTGATGTGTTATGAATTATATGCATGCAATGCAACATCCACGTTTTAATCCTAACATGTGAATTAGACTTTGTCGGTGAACATGTAATTTAAGCACTCAATTTATGTCGAACTAGGAATTTAAGATTGATTACATATGAGAAGACAATTAAATCATCCAATTAAAATAATTAAATAAAACTAAACAAGATTACAAAGGATTACATGATCTATGTCGGAAATATGTCCAAAACAAAGATTTGAAGAAAATAAATGAAAATAAGAAAAGATTAAAAGACGAATTAGCAGTAATATTAAGTTTAATAGTCAATTAATTACATAATTAGGCTACGTTGAGGCGAGAATGTAAGTTCAGAGACAGAAACCGGCCCAGAACAGGCGCAACAGCAGGTGCGCCCCTTGGAAGAGGCACAACACCTGGTGCGTCTGTTCTTGAGTTGGGTTCTGGCTGTGAAGCTAGAATCGCAAACACTTAATGTTTGTTGGTATTTGCGAATAATTATCGATCTAAGACCCGAGTGAAAGTGGTTTAACATGTTAAATTACAAGACTAATTGTATCAATGACGAATCCAGAGATTTGATATGAACAAATCTAACCTCTAAAATCCTATCTTGATTTAGAGAGACTAAATCTGCTAATATTGAATTATTAGGGATCTAAGCCAAGAACTAGACGATTTAAAAGATAAATGCGATTAAAGAATAAAATAAGAAAAGGAAAACAAAAGACGTAGAATCTAGAGGAAGAAGAAGAAGAAAAGTAGGAGCAGGAAGCTTTTAGAAGAGGCGCAACAGATGCTGCGTTTTTCTCGACGTCTGATGATTACTTAAAAGGTTTTATGAAAATGTTTCCTTAAAAGTGAGAACGGAGCTCTCCTTTTATAGTAGAAAATGTGAAAGAGTCGTAGAACAACTCAAACTTTGGAAAGAACAAACTGGGGAAGAGGCGCAACACCTGCTGCGTCATTTCCCAGAGGTTTCCTGCCACGAGAGAAAGATTTCCACGCTTCTATTACGAAATTGTGGTTGATCTATAATTCCCTTTTAAAAACATACGAGATAATTTTATTACAAAGAAATAATTTGAAAATATATAATAAAATAACTAGAATATTTTAGAGCGTTCCGACTCGGAGTTTTAAAACGGTTTATAGAAAATGAAGCATTTTTCGACCCGGACTCCAAATAAACTCTAATGACTGTCAAAACGACCGTACCGGCACGTAGATGACGACCAAGGGGTAGACATAAGTATTTGAGCTATCACTTGGCGATAAACTTACGAATTGTCATAAATCGTTTCGTGTACAAAACATGCGGCCCAATCATCACTGGGTGGTTGGCGGAAGGTGTAGAAACGAGGTATCTACAGACCCCCACTTTGACTGAGGCTTGGACAAGGCAAAAGTCAAAATATAGCCATCAGGTCAATCGAAGATTACAACCTGACGACTATGGCGACCCGAGGCGGCTCAAGGGGTCTAAACCAAAGACCTGTCGTCGGGAACATTTTAAAGTCTGTCAACTATCGAGGAGGGTCGTTTAAAGTCCGTTAGACTACGTATGAAAGCTCGCCAGCCATAAGAAGGAGTCATTGCTGAGGCATCTTCTTATTTGGGATTAGGTGCGATGTGAGGCTCGCCAGCCGTCGAATGAGGTTGCGTTGTGAGGCTCTCGACCCGTTTGAATGGGGTACGTAATGAGGCTCACCAGCCGTTTGAATCGGATTGCGTAATGAGGCTCGCAAGCCGTTTGAATATGGTTGCGCAATAAGGCTCGCCAGCCGTCTGAATGGGGTTTTGAATGGGGTGCGTCGTGAGGCTCGCCAGCCGTTTGAAGATACCATATGTGAGAATATGCCTGTCTCTATCCTCAGGCGAACGCTCATTAGGGAAACATATATTGAAAGGAATTTGCGAAATTTGATATACGAAAGACTATGTCAGGATCGAATCATTCTTAAGAAATCTGCTTGGTTTGTGGCGAGCAAAATTCTAGTAATAAAACATGGCTCCACGAAGTGTATGTCCAAAAGGGTGTGTCCCGCTGGGATTGCTTGTTTCTTGTATTTTTTTGAATTGATTTGAGAAGTGACGAGTGATTGTCAATTAAGAATCTTTTGAATTGATTTGAAAAGGTGATGAACGATCATCAATTAAAAAGTCAATTGATCTTTGTAGGATATCGAGGTGGCAGGCGTCAAGCCCCCATCTTACCTCGAGGTATTTTTTTGTTGTTGTTTTTTTGCGTTTTGAATTGGTTTGAGAAGTGACGAACGATTGTCAATTAAGGATTTTTTGAATTGATTTGAAAAGTGATGAACGATCGTCAATTAAAGAGTCAATTGATCTTTGCAGGATATCGAGGTGGCAGGCGTCAAGCCCCCAGCTTACCTCGAGGTGTGTGTTTTTGAATTAAATTGAGAAATGACGAACGATCGTAAAGAAAGAGTCATTTGATCTTTGCAAAAGATCGAGGTGGCAGGCGTCAAGCCCCAGCTTACCCCGAGATGTTTGTTTTAATTTAATTTGAGAAGTGACCAACGATCGTAAAAAAAGAGTCATTTGATCTTTGCAGAAGATCGAGGTGGCAGGCGTCAAGCCCCCAGCTTACCCCGAGATGTTTGTTTTGGTTTAATTTGAGAAGTGACGAACGATCGTCAATTGAAGATTTGAATTGATTTGAAAAATGACGAATGATCGTCCATTGAAGATTTTGTTTGATTTGATTTGAAAAGGTGACGAACGATCGTTAATTGAAGAATTTTTTGTTTTGGGCGAGAGCCCTTGTTTGATGTTTATATTTGTGACACCCTCAAATTTGAGGAAAGAAAAAAATAATTTAATACATAACAAAGGGTGTCATAAATAAAAAGGTTCATAACAAAAGGAAAGTAATCTTATACATAAGAATTATACAAGACAGGAGACGTATCTCCCGTAAATACTAAAATAAAAGAGTGTATAATAATATACAATCTAAGAACCGGATATAGGTCCAAGGTAAATACTTCGCTCGCTAGCTCGTCAATGTACCCCAAGTATGCATCACCACCTGTTCGACCGCATTAAATATAAACACGGAAGCCACAGTCAGTGGGGAGTAACTCCGAGTTCTCCCAGCCACGAAATGTCGAGGTTAATAAAACATGAATAACATAAAAGCAATGTATATGGAAAATACAAAACCTTAACATATATGATATGCTTTTCATGTTATGAAACAATTAACTAACACATAACCTATCATGTGAAAGCTATCATGTGAATCTGATAATAAACTATAACAAGAGGTAGGGAAGCTGGTATGCTAGCTCAGAGGTTACCCTGTAACATGGCCATGATACACTCAAACCCTAATCAACACGTAATCATGTGAATCAGCTAACAATCAGTAATCCAAACTCTATCAACCTTAGCCGGCTTGCATCTCACCTTCTAAAGCTCATAGAATCATCAAACATGAAAGGCCAATACTTCTACAAACAGGCATAAGTTCTTAGCACCGTCAATAGTCGACTGTAACTCGAGTCTATACCACGAGGTAGGATATACTTAAATATTTAGGCTCAGCGGGCA
Source organism: Heliosperma pusillum (assembly GCA_022085475.1). Classification (NCBI taxonomy): domain Eukaryota; kingdom Viridiplantae; phylum Streptophyta; class Magnoliopsida; order Caryophyllales; family Caryophyllaceae; genus Heliosperma; species Heliosperma pusillum. Next base: position 27,885 of record JAIUZE010002152.1, read on the forward strand.
CGCTAATGACATGGCCAAAATACCAAGCACACATCTGGGCTCAGCGGTTACCTTTAAAACATGGCCCAGATCCAAAGCACATACTCTTATTCAAGGTTCCTCTCAGAAACATGTCAAATACGACTCACCCTAAACCTAACTGCGCAGACCCAAGAAATGCGAAAAACATCAATCGCATCCAAGACCCATGATCAATCACATGAGTACACACCCCCTAAGAAGTCATCAAAGGGGTTGGCTAGTACCTTACCTGGCTCCAATTTCCCACGTGGAAACAATTGCACAGCCATACCACGACTTGGATATACAACCACCAAGCCGGGCCACCATACGCTATCAAGCAGTGAACATATACTCGTTAAAGTTGGTAAGGCCTATCGATGTCATGGTCCAAGATACTCATTTAGAATTAGAATGGTCAAGACTCCATATACTCATAATTCTCTATGGGTACTTAGTCAACACGACACCAACCATATAATCAAACAGTCACGGGAAAAACTTCCTATCATGTGACTAATTGCATATACATCATAATCAAATATCATATCGCCTCATATCTACTAAGGCTCATTCATTCATTAAATAAACCTTACTTGAAGACAAATCCCCGACCCGAGTCCCGCGACGGGTCATCAGTCAAAACGGGGCTGACTAGATCTTAGTTTGACCAAACCCGTTTGGCCAAACCGGCTAGAAACAGAGTCTTAGCCCGACTTGACATAAAAGTCAACATATCATTTCATGTTATTTTATTTTCTAACATGTGAATATTAAATCATACCCAACCCCCGCTTTGACTTAAAGTATATCAAATTAAACTACGATCTCGTATTATAATTTCTAACATGTGAGAAATAATAATTTAATGAAAAACCTTTTAATTAAATATTTTAATTAATATTTCTCACTTGCTAATTATTACAAAACGCGATAAATTAACGCTAAACTCAAAAACCGTCACAAGTCCCAAAGTGGGACCCACGGGCTGATTTTTGGGCCAACATGACACGGGCCTGGACTGGGCCCCACGGCTGGTTTGGGCCTGGGGCTGTTTTAACGACTTTACTAAAACCGTTTCCTAATATTTCCCGCATGCTTTAACATAATTAAAACCCGTCAAAACAACAACCAAACAATCAAACATCGACACAACACCCCCAACCAAATCCGGACCAATCCAGACCGGACCAGGACCGGCCTGAACCGGCCTGAACCGGGCCTGAACCGGCCGGTTTGGGCTGGTTTCTCCGGCCACCTATTCCGGCCACCACCATCATTCACACCAAATTATTTCTAACATGTTTTAATTAATCAACAACCATTTTAACATCCAATTCAACCATCATGCATATTAAAATCATGATTATGAAGAAATCATAAAAATATGTCAAGAACACCAACATGTTTATAAATTCATACAACATGATAAAAACGATTACTTATCATGTTACTAATTAAAAACCGTAAATCATAAACAACAACTAAAGATATGTAACATTATTCGTCGAGTAACTCGGAATCGTTACCTTAGCTAGCAAAAATCAAGTAGCACCAAAATATAAGAACTAAGAAATAAGAAACCCGTCTTCTAATCTTCTCCTAAATATACGAGTCACCAAACTCGTCTTCAAAATCTTCCCCTATAAGAAATGACAAGAAAACATTATTAGAACTTAAAACTTGATTTTCCATAATTAAAGTGTTGAAAACGATTTTGTCGGAATTGAAAATAAACCGTACTTGAAGATGGAGAGCGAAGAGGAGATTCTAGAAATATAATTTAGGACGGATTTAATTAAGAAATGAAGGTTTTATGAAGGTTTTGCTCAAGAACGACGAAGAACGGATGAAGAACACGAAGAACGCTCAAAACGATTAAGAAAGTGATATTTTAGATCTAATTTGACTTGTTTAAAATGAAAAGTTGTTAGTGAGTAAAATGGGATTGGAGTGCCGTGTAATATAGAGCAAAATAGTGAGTTGGGTTTTGAAATTGTTGTATGGAATTGACTCCGTATAATAATTATATTACCGTAATTAATTAGATATTAAGTTTTTTTTTTTTGCAAGAAAAGGTACATCCTATTCATTCATCCACAAGGGCAAGCAAATAGGAATAGTTTCTTACAAGAGAGTCCGAGTAATTAACCATAAATAGAGTTGAGATGATCAATCACCTCATCACCATCATTAACATTTTTATACATGATCCTAACCCCCACCATAAATTGGATTTGCCTGATCAGTGTGTGAGTAGTATTTCCCTTGCCCATGAAGATACGAGCATTCCGTTCTTGCCATAAAGTGTAAATGGTGGCATTCAGACAGCTTCGAAACCACCCCATTTTCCAATGTTTTTGCCTGCGCCTAGATCTGCACCATTCAAGTTCCAACCTGAGGACATTAGTTCTGCCTCTAACCTGCATCCAGTCCAGCAACTTCCTCCAAATAGCATTAGAGAAACCACATTTAAAGAACATGTGAGTATGTGTTTCCCTATCATCCCTACAAAGGACACACCAATTGACAAGGCAAATACCCCTAAGGTTTATTCTGTCCACAGTTGGGAGCCTCTGTTGTGCAGCAAGTGCACTAATGAAGCTATGTTTAGGGATAACATTTGGATTCCAGACAGCAGCTGTCCAGGAAACCTTCTGAAAGTGAGGTCTGAGAAATTCATACATCCTACTTACCTGGAACTGACCTGCAGCAGAAACACAACTGGAAAGGGTTTGTGTAGCAGCAGCAGGAGAGCCAAACATCTGTAAGAGAAGGTCCCTTACTTTCAGTACACTTCTCCAGCTTTCACAGTGATGGGAACTAGCAGATGCAGTCCAGATATCATGAGAGGTAAGATTATACTGATAATTCCATTGTGACCATAAAGAGTCTGAATTGCTAAGCATCTTCCATATCCATTTACACAGATTAGCTTTATTCCATGAGAGTATTTCCTTGATGTTGAACCCCCCCTCCATCAAGGGACAACAACAAGATTTCCAACTCTTCATATAAAGCTTATTATGAGCAGGCTGAACATTCCAGAGGTAATTCCTAGCAAGCTTATTAAGGAGTTTCAGAAGAGCCTTGGAAAGAAGCATAATATTGCACCAGTAATTCTCAAGACCAAAAAGAATAGAATTAAGAAGTTGAAGTCTGCCAGCATAGGAAAGCAGCTTAGTAGTCCAGTGATTGATAGACTTTTCAATTTTGCCAAGGAGACTATTATACATTGGCATACTGAGTCTACTATCATTAAGAGGTAATCCAAGATACCTAAAGGGAAACATTCCCTCAGTGTACCCAGTAATACTCTTGACAGCATCCCGTATCACCTCTCTGACTCCACCAAAATAAATGTTAGTCTTTTCATTGTTAGCAACTAACCCAGAAAAGGTTCCAAAGAGATCCAAAGTACTAGCAACAGCCTGGATAGAAGGAACATCACCTCTCACAAAGATCATGAGGTCATCAGCAAAAATTAAATGGTTAAGCTTCAGTCGAGCACACTTGGGGTGATAGGAGACTTGAGGCTTGGTGCAGAGTATTCTCAAGTGCCTAGATAAGATTTCCATCCCTAGGACAAAAAGATAAGGGGAGAGGGGATCCCCCTGTCTAAGTCCACCTTCCCCTTTGAAGAACCCACTGTGACCTCCATTAATTCTCAGAGTGAACCAAGTTGTGCTAACACATTCCATAATCCAATTAATAAACTGCTCAGGGAAATTGAAACTAGATAACATATTTTTAATGAAATTCCATTGCACAGAATCAAAAGCTTTTTTGATATCAACTTTAATCAAACTTCGAGGAGAGCAAGAACCATGATTATACCCTTTGATTAAAGATTGTGACAGCATGATGTTTTCAAAGATGTTTCTATCACTAACAAATGCTCCTTGTTCAGGACCAACCAAATGATTCAAGAAAGGTTTAAGACGAGCAACCAGGATTTTGCTAATGGTTTTGTATAAAACAGTACAGCAAGCAATTGGTCTAAAATCTGTGACAGAAGAGACCACATCTTTTTTGGGAATAAGAGTGAGTACAGTGACACAAGCTTGTTTAGCAAGCTTACCTGTGGTGAAGAAAGTTTGAATAGCAGCAGTAAATTCAGGCCCAATAGTGGACCAGGCAGATTTGAAAAACCCAGCAGAGAAACCATCATACCCAGGGCTTTTATTATTGGCAATGGAGAACAAAGCATTCTTGATTTCAGCATTAGTTACAGGAGCACAAAGAAGAGAGTGATCATCATTCCTAAGACAAGTCCCTGTAGAAATGAGATGAGAGTCCAAAGCTTGGACATCCTGCTTCCTCCCCAAAAGGTTATGATAGTAGTCCACAAAAGCGTGATTAACATTATCAATTCCTTGAACAGAAATACCATGGTGATTAATGATTTGACCCACAATATTTTGTTGTTTCCTTCTAGCAATTTTAGCATAAAAGTAACTAGAGGAGCAATCATTGAGTTTGATCCCATGCACTTTGGCTCTTTGATGAAGCATATCCAATTCCGCTTTCTTAAAAAATTTGTATTTATCAATCAGTAAGCTTTCCTCTATAAGTAAAGCAGCATCCCCAAGGTTATTGCTGATGTTCTGTTGACATACCTTGAGATCATTCCAAATTTTATGGACTCTATCAGTGAGACTACTAAAGTCAGTCTTATGTAACTGAGTAAGAGCCTTTCTCACAGCAGAAAGTTTCCTAAAGAACTTATACATAAGAGATCCTCGACAATCAGAATTCCAGGCACCCTGAATAGTGGGTAAATAATCAGGATGAACAATCCAGCAGTTCAAGAAACTAAATTGTTTCTTACTTATGATATTATCAAACACATGCACCAAGAGAGGAGAGTGATCAGAAAGGCCAGGAATAAGGACAACAACATTTGAGCTGGGAAAATTTTGGACCCAGTTTGTATTCACCAAAACCCTATCAAGTCGAGCCCAGACCCTGGTCCCATCCATGTGCTTATTGGTCCAAGAGAATTCACACCCACTAGTATTCAAATCATCCAAGTGAGTGTCCCTAATGCAATCATTGAAGGCTCTAATTTCAGAAAGTTTGGGGGGATGAGGTCCAATTCTTTCAGACACATCTCTCACAATATTAAAATCACCAAGAACAATCCAGCTACCAACAGCATGAGAAAGACTAGTAAGACTATCCCACAGATCTTCTCTATCTTTAGCAGCATTACAACCATAAACAACAGAGATATCCATTTTGTGATTCGTGGCATTATGGGTAATTGCACAGTGAATGAACTGCTTATTAATGACAGTAGAGTTCACAGTAATGGTTCGAGGGTTCCAAAAAACCCAAATCCTACCATTATAGTGAGTTTGATAGTTGTGAATGACCTGGTATCTGGCAAATTTCTGAATAATGCTATTCATATTGGCCTCCTTAACATGAGTTTCAAGTAAGCCTAAAAAATCAATACTATTAGTAGTCAAGAGGTTCCTAACCTCTTGATGCTTTAGGGGATCATTAAACCCCCTAATGTTCCAAGTGGATAGTATCATATAGAGTGGGTTGAAGGATCAGGAGGTTCTCCCTCCTCATTGGAAAAAACCCTATTAGCAGCAATAAGTAAAACTTCAAATTTGTTTGAATCAGAGAGAGCCTCAAATCTATTGGAAAGATTTTTAGCTCTGATGACACACTGAACACCTTGAACAGTCCTCTGCTTCCCAGCTGTTTTGGACCCTAGCTTCTGGCATACTGAGTCCTTATCAGTCTCAGGTAGAGGCAAAACCAATGGCACGGGCAAGGTGGAGCCTAGCTCTACGCATCCTGAGCTCACCTCAGCCACATTGTCCTTGGCTTGCACATCTAGCCTAAGAGGATTTGGGCCTAGCTCAGAGCATTCTGAGGTCACAACAACTGGAGTGGAGATGATGTCCTTAGGTTTAGTAACAGGCTGATAAACTGTTTTGACCTTAGCCTTGTGTAATCGACAATAATCCTTAGTATGCCCCAATTTCCGGCAACTTTCACAATAATATGGCATCCATTCATAAATGATCTTTTGCGAAATGAGATCATGAAAGGGGGTGGACAGAAAAATTTCATCAGGCAGCTTTTGAGAAATATCCACTTCTACCATCACTCTAGCAAAGGCTAGCTTAGCCTTACAAGTGGTGGTTAGATCAGCAAATAGAGGTTTCCCTACCTTACTAGCAAGCCGACTTAGAGCAGCACTAGACCATAGAAAGGGATCCAAAGAGGGAAAGAGAATCCAGATTGGAACAGTGGTAATAGTGTCCATATCCTGAGCAAATGTAGGTGTCCATTGTTTAAGGATGAGAGTGTGAGATCCCATATTCCAAGGTCCACCTCTTAAGACAGTATTCATATCCTCCTCAGAATTAAAACGAAAGCTAAACCATCCCTTCCTATAGTGCTGAACCACGGGTTGAGATACATTAAGCCAGAATTTCTTCACATAAGCTTCAAGTTGTTGAACCTTGGGTTTCCCCCCTAATACATTCCCCATCAGAGTAAATTTCCAATAGTTTAACTCTCCCTCTACGTCATCCTTATGAATTTGAACAATCTCCGCATTTGCAGAATTCTCACAAAAAAACAAGTTCATGCCCTCTTGTGATTTAGCAACTTTGTTCCATGGCTTAGTTTTCCCAGGTTCAATAACAGTAGGTATCACAGAAGGAGATTTAATCCTAGTATCCGAAGTAACCACAACAGTAGGAACAGTGACAGGATCATTGACCAATATACCCCTATTTTGGGTGAAATCCCTAGATTGTTCAGAATTTGTAGTAGGTATTCGATTAACAGTAAATCGCGATGTTGATGGTGAATCACTAATAGCAGAAGCGATTAGAGAATTAACAGTAATAGGAGTTCTTACTATCTTAGGTGCTTCCGGTTCCAGATCAACCATGGCATCCGAAATAGTACTGCGAGTGTTCTGGGTAGCTCGACCTCGTGGTCGTCCTCTAGCTCTAGCCATGATATTTAAGCGAAAGTAGATCAGATTTAGGATGCTTGCTTAAGGAGAAAGCTTTCTCTCTCTACCATAGCTCTCATTGTTTTTATTATTACAAAATAATTAGATATTAAGTTAATTGAATTAAATCTCAAGATATTATGTTATTGTAATGAAAAGAAAGAAAATATCAAGGTCTAAGAAAGGAGGAAAACCGTGTGGTTTGGTGAGCAATCGGGTCTGATTTATCGATTTGCGTAATTTAAACTGACGGATCGATAAAGTAACAAATATCTAAGATATTTGTATTAGTTTAATCGAAACAAATAAAATATCTAATTGTGAGTGGAAAACGATAACATGGGCGTGTGACTCATGCCAAAGTCGAGTTTCGAGTTTGTTACGGGATTTACGATGACTCGGAAATTGTTAAATGACGTTCGGTTAAAACCGTAAAAGTTATTCTTTAAATTCCGAATAAATTCAAAATAATTATATTAAATTATGATAAATCTTAATAAATCTTAATAAAAATAAATTAAAAATATTATTTTTCAAATATAATTTCGGTCTTTAAAATTACGAGGTGAGTCGGGAAAAGTCAACGAAAGTCAAAGTCGACTTAAAAGTCGAGAAAAGTCAAAATGACTTAAAAGTTTAAGAAAAGTTTATGACGACTTAAAAGTCAAGAAAAGTCAATGACGACTTTAAAAAGTCAAGAAAAAGTCAAAGACGACTTAAAAAGTCAAGAAAAGTCAAAGATGACTAAAAACGGGATTTTCATGAAATCTCTCAGAAATTCCAAATACGAACTCGGAATTTCAAACTACGACTCGAAACAATAAATTCTATTTTAAAAACTTAAGTCTGCTGAAAAGTGTTAGTAAATATTTTTACTAGAAAAATTAGGTACTTTTCGGGTTGTTACAATCACCCCTCCTTTTAAAAAGTTTCGTCCTCGAAACTTAGAAGAAGGAAAGTAACATATATGTAGGTCTATTTAAAACTGTTAAATATATTCGTAATAAAAATACAGGGTCTTATCACTGGGGCGGAAGGTTCTCGTCAGCTGCTAAGAACATCGACGTCCCAATTCAAAGACTTTAAAAGATACTTTTTTCGCATCAATAAATGAGAAAACTAGTTATCGAACGTCTCCAATAACGAGTCTCAACATTCCTTGACGGTAAAATACTTGAAATCATAAAACATTTCCAAAAACTTTTAGTTCAAAAATTTTATAGTAAAGATAATAACTCTACTATCTACGCTTAAAATTTCTAACTAAAGCTTCTAATAATTTATCTAGAAGAGATGATACTCGATAGAAGGAACGAAATATTCGAAAGAATAAATCGAATAGAAAGAAGTAAAGAAAGAAGGATGAACCCCAATACTATCTTCCCTCTATGAAAATTCCAATGTCGATCGCAACTTGACAATACTAACTGCAACAGAAGCTAGTCCTCAAAAGAGTGCAATATTTCCTCAACATTTTCAATCATCTGATTCCTACCAAAATATTTCATAAGCATGACAAATCGAGTAGCAACTCCCAATTATTCAAATTCAGTTAAACCTTCTAAGGTCCATCAAAACTCTTATTGGAAACCACCATCCAAATATTTATCATTAGGGAAACAAGACTGCTAACCACCACAAAGTAAAGGACTTACTATGAAATCCTTTAATCCAACTTATCCTAAAGTTCATTATCCTAAATTATTAACAATGAACCTTCTCATCCTCAAAAGTTGAATCTCGAAACCTCAAAGAGATTAGTCACACAAATCTCGATTCACTTAACTTTTGCCAAACATAGGGCAATGTGACCGCAATCAATTTATTTATCTCCTCCAAACTCTCAATACATCGGTTTTCGATTATGACGATATTCCTCAAGTTGTGTCATCCAAATCTTAATTCCTCAAAGTATTTGTTCTCGTTAGGGTCCAACATTTAACGACAACAAATTTCCAAGTAACATAAAAATCATCCAACTTCCTAACCACAACTACAACTATCCTTAAGCTTATTTCGATCCTCAAAAAGATATTGCAACTTCTAGCTTTCATAGTCTAAAACCACTAAGAGACTTTCCTCCTAAGTTTATCCTCAAATCCTTATAATCATCTAAACACGGAACTAGCTTAATAGGATGGCTAGGTACCATATTCGAAACTTCTTATTTACTCCAAAATAGACATATCATAAGCATGGTCTTCAAACCAATACTAAACTTCTAAGTCCAAAAGACTAAATCACTAATGAGTTAAGAAGTCATAGCCAATTCCTTCGACCTTATACCATCGAATATCATGAACTATTACTCACAAGTCATGACAAGCATCAAGCTTTACAATTATTAAACATACTTCACCACACCTTCCTTAAGGACACCAACTCTCACCACCATATGGTGAAATTAGATCTATAACATTTTCCTCAAATCACAAGTTCATTCTACCAAAACTAATATTCCACAAGATTCAAAGTTCTTCTGACTAAGTATAATATACCACAATCCGATGGTTATGACATCCATAAAATGTTACAAGAGGGAGGTAAGTATACTAATGGTAAGATGGAAGAACTATCAGGAGAAATTTTCAAGATGCAAAAAGGTTGGAAGAGCAAGAAGCACCTAGATGGAAGGAAGAGGACACAAAACTATAAGGACGAGAGAATTCAAAGATGAAGAAGGAATTCACTTCAAAAAGGCTTATAAATCTTCAAATCTTCGGTAGAGGATACTCCTTCTAGGTAACACATATTCCACCCTAAGGCGTAATATTGCTCCTAGCAATTTGGCTAACTCCCAAGCATAGCCTCCTTGGTAATTGTCTTCTCTATGAGGAGGGACCTGGTTGGCAGTAGCAACGATCTCTTCTACACGAGGTCCAACCGTCTTCATAAGAAACAAAACAAATTAAGTTACTCCTAACAATTAGCATAAACACATAGACTACAACATAAATCCTAATCTACCCATCCTACCCTTCTATCTCACAAGTTTATTATTTTATTAAGGTCAAGTTATTTATGCAAGGTACACAAACGTGCGTCGGGAGCAAAAATGCTCTGATACCAACTGTGACACCCTCAAATTTGCGGAAAGAAAAAAAATGATTTAAATACTTAACGAAGGGTGTCATAAATAAAAAGGTTCATTACAAAAGAAAATTTATATTATACATAAGAATTATACAAGACGGGAGACAGATCTCCCGTATAAATACGGAAATAAAAGAGTGTATAATAATATACAATCTAAGAACCGAATATAGGTCCAAGGTAAATACTTCGCTCGCTAGATCGTCAATGTACCCCAAATATGCATTCACCACCTGTTCGACCGCATTAAATATAAACACGGAAGCCACAGTCAGTGGGGAGTAACTCCGAGTTCTCCCAGCCACGAAATGTCGAGTTTAATGAAAAATGAATAACATAAAAGCAATGTATATGGAAAATACAAAACTTAAACATATATGATATGCTTTTCATGTTATGAAACAGGTAACTAACAAATAACCTAGCATGTGAAAGCTATCATGTGAAAATCTGATAATAAACTATAACACGAGGTAGGGAAGCTGGTATGCTAGCTCAGAGGTTACCGTTAACATGGCCATGATACACTCAAAACCTAATCAAACATAATATCATGTGAATCAGTTAACAACCGGTAATCCAAACTCTATCAACCTTAGCCGGCTTGCATCTCACCTTCTAAGATTCATAGAATCATACAAACATGAAAGACCAATACTTCTACAAACAGGCATAAGTTCTTAGCCCAGTCAATAGTCGACTTCTGTAATTCGAGGCTATACCACAAGGTAGGAAAACATCCTAGTCCTAGACTGATCAGACCTAGCGACAACAGCTATTCCATTCCCCGTCTCATGACCAAAAGTACACAAGAATCTCTACTAGGCGACCCCCTAGATAGAGTTTGTGACAACCCTCGCGAATGCGGAAAGATAAAACATACAAGCATGTGAAAAGATATGCGGAAATACGAAGTTTTAAAAACTTTTATACATGCAAGTTTAAATAAACGAGGAGTGTCAAAATATTACAACTAGGTAAGGAAATACAACAAAGAGACGGGGTCTCTTAAAATGTTAACAAAGAACAAGTGTTTTAGCAAACTAGCTAAAATCGTCTAGAGGTTAATCATCCAGGGACAACGCTCGCTAGCTCACACCCAAACCCAAAATAGCATAAGCAAAAAGCCATCCATGCAAGCAACCTGTTCATTCATGAAAAACATGAACGCCACAATCAGTGGGGAGTAACTCCGGGTTCTCCCAGCCATATCACATTAAACGTACATATAAGGAAATACAAAAGTAAAATCATGCATATATAGAGATACATGTGAGATACGATAAGAATAGATAGGCAATTCGATAAATAATGATAAGATCATGTGGAAATCAAATCTGAAACCATCATGTTATTCAAAGACTCGGGGAAGATTCTCTTAGGCAACCAAATACGCTCACTAGGGCTTGCATCTCACCGTTAGCGGTATAAGATTGATAAGATTGAGACTCGACAGACAAACCAAGTCAAGTCATGCGATGATCACATAATATCCAACCTATTACCATCCATTCACGAACCAAGACCTTGACGGTGTCAAGTCATGCAATGACCATGAATACAATCATGAAATCACATATTCAAAGACAACGACACAAAGACGACCTTTCTCACGGTAAATGAAACGCACTAGCATCGTGTACATGGCAAGTATGATTAAAAGGCATCCACGGGATAAGCATTCCAGTAAGCATACCCGATCACTTTCGGTATATGTTCACTAATTTCCTCCGTAGGACGACGATAATAATACGGTCCTAGTCTAAAGCATGGCCAGACTCTCGGAATAAGTGGTTCCGAGGCGACATCCGATAAACATTTCGCATCCAAGACTCGGTCAATCATATGACGCCGAGTACCCCAAATTCGGTAGCAAACATTCACGAAAGAGGCGGAAAAGAGCTCTAGCCACATAACAAGCGGTCCGCTACATGCAAATAACACCACCTCGCAAGTATACAACATTTGACGGCCGGGTCGAACAACGCATAGCGTTCAACTCCCAACAACGTCGTCATATGCCCCCTACACATGCAATTAAGCAGTAGGATACCTCTCCGTTCCGACATTCCAGCCTTACGAACGGGAAGGTAGCCAAGGGAATGAGAGTACAAAGCACAAGACAAAACCGTGCTCAAACCGTAACATTTGTAAAAACCGACTCAAAGTGAGACATATCGAAAACCGTCACAAAACATGTGATACAAGCGAAAAAGATATCATATATCCAAAACATGAATATTATAAGACATTACGTAAAATTATACGATAAACGGATCATGCGAACTAATATAAATTATGAGTTTTAGAAATTAAAGGAAAAGAACACAGCCGTGTTCTAGGCCGGTCACTGGAACGGCGGCCGGTGGGCCGGCTCAGAGCACAAGGCAAAAACCAAAAATCATAGAAAACAAGGTAATGTGTTCCAGGCCGCTCAAGAGGGAGGCGGCCGGTACCCCGGCTCAGAGCACAACACTAACAAACACAAAAATCACAAGTTTGGAAACTATCAAAACAAGGGTCTACTTCAAATGGTCATAACTAGAGTTCTAGATATGGGAATGCAGAAATTCCAAGTCGAGGTGATAGCTTATCCTCTTACGGTTCCAACGAGTGGTCACAAGCCAAAAACAAGCAAGTAACGAAGGAGTTATGATCATTCTACGAAAAAGGGTCGGTGCAGGAAATTCCTAGCCGGGCACTAGACCGGCTGCCGGTCCTTCGGCCAGGAATACAATTCCACCCGAGAACAACAAGCACCAATTCTATCATTTTCAATTCTCCTAATTCACTTCTAATAATTACCCATAATCAATATTCATCATCAACAATCAACAAATAACAACAATCATAAATCATAACATGATTCCTAAGCTTCTAATCGTATTCTAAATACGATTTCTAACACATAAAGCATGCAAAACACGTAAATGATACCGAGTAACCCTTCACCGTTACCTTTACGCGTCTTTAAACGGTTACTAAGCTTTCCTAGTCTCCACCTATATACAATTAGATAATAAAAGATGAATATCATTCACCTTGAGAAAGACGGATAATTTAAAAAGCGAGAAAGACGGTAATTTTATTACCAATACGGATAGAGGAAGGCAAGAGGGGAAGAATAAGACGAACTTACGTGAATTTGAACAAGAAATGAAGGCGTAGCGATGAATCGAAGATGGATGGAAATGGAGGCAAGGTTTTGGGTTTCTTAGAGAAGAAGAAATGAGTTTGGTGTTTGTTGAATGAAAAATAGGTTAAAGAGTATGAGGATAAGTAAGGAAAAAGTCAACCAAAAGTCAAAGACGGTTCCAAAGTCAAGAAAATTCAAACTCGACTTAAAATTCAAGAAAAGTCAAAGACGACTTAAAATTCAAGAAAAGTCAAAGACGACTTAAAATTCAAGAAAGTCAAAGACGACTTAAAATTCAAGACAAGTCAAAGACGACTCAAAAGTCAAGAAAAGTCAAACTCGACTCAAAAGTCAAGAAAAGTCAAACTCGCCTTAAGACGGGATTTTCATGGAATCTCGCAGAAATTCCAAATACGAACTCAGAATTTCTAAATTCGACTCGAAACATAAAAATCTTAATTAAATCTTAAAATTACTGAAAAGATTTCGTAAAATATTTCTACTAGAAAAATAGGGTACATTTCCGGGTGTTACACTTCAGCAAAGTTATAGTACCTTCAGCTATAACTTCATTCAACTTTAGTGAAGTTACAGCACTTCAAGCTATAACTTTATACGTGCGAGGTTATAGTATCATCAACTATAACTCTCTTCCATCACGGGTTAGTCCTCTATAACAAATTCACCGAGGGGTCGGCTCCACGGTACAAACCGCCATGGTCAACGACAACGAGTCTTGTTATAGGACACCGCACCAAATGTCCTTTCAAAGTTAAGGCTCAAATAGTTAGAAATCGGTAAACTAGTTTTAGCCCAGGTAACCTCTGAGCTAAGATATTTGCTTTGTATCTTGGCCATGTTTTAAATGTAACCGCTGAGCTTAGATGTGTGCTTTGTATTTTGGCCATGTTTTAAAGGTAACCGCTGAGCTAAAATATATAAGTATATCCTACCTCGTGGTATAGACTCGAGTTACAGAAGTCGACTATTGGACGTGCTAAGAACTTATGCCTGTTTCTAGACGTATTGGTCTTTCATGTTTGATGATTCTATGAATCTTAGAAGGTGAGATGCAAGCCGGCTAAGGTTGATAGAGTTTGGATTACCGGTTGTTAACTGATTCACATGATAGTTTGTATGATTAGGGTTGAGTTGTATCCAGGCCATGTTTTAAATGTAACCTCTGAGCTGAAATACTCGCTTCCCTACCTCGTGGTATAGGTTGTTAACCGATTCACATGATAGCTGGCATGAGTAGCTTATCCTTCATATGCTAGGTTATATGTTAGTTATTTGTTTCATAACATGAAAAGCATATCGTATATGTTAAGTTTTGTATTTCCATATACATTTCTTTTATGTTATTCATGTTTTATTAAACTCGACATTTCGTGGCTGGGAGAACTCGGAGTTACTCCCCACTGACTGTGGCTTCCGTGTTTATATTTAATGCGGTTGGCAGGTTTGTGATGCATACTTGGGTACATTGACGAGCTAGCGAGTGAAGTATTACCTTGGACCTAAATTCGGTTCTTAGGATTGTATTATTTAATACACTCTTTTATTTCCGTATTTATACGGGAGATATGTCTCCCGTTTCAGATACTTCTTATGTATAATATTATTTCCTTTTTGTTATGAACCTTTTTCTTTAAGACACCTTTGTTATGATGAATATATTTAATGGTAGGTTCCGGTTTTAAAATTTACCGATTTTCACTAAAGTGAACCTACTAAAAACGTATTCTCATCTTTTATTTATTAAATTACTTGTTTATCTTTCCGCAAATTTGAGGGTGTCACACTTTCTCTTAAGTTTCATTCTTTCCACCTCATCCTTAAAGACTTCAATAATATTACACTCCCAATTAAGATAATACATAATCACACCAACTTCACCTGATTATCACTAACTTATATCCACCAACATAAAATTTCAGAATAAACACAACTATATCCTTAAATTGGTAGTGTTATACCATACACCCTTATAACTTCAACTCACATACCTTCACCATGTATACACCATTGACATGGGCACTAAATTTCCACAAAAAGAATTATCCATTAAGTAACCACACGCCTTGAGATCAACAATTCTCCTCAGAAGTACCAAACGAAGCCTCATAAATACTAGACTCTTTTATATAACAAGTTCAACGCTCAACCATTAACTTCCAATACCATTATGACCGACATTCACTAACCACCAAAATATTTTACCTATTATTGCCCAAATAACAATGCTTACAAAAATAATTCATAAATCATTTTGTAAAATATAATACTCATCACGGAAATCAAAAGGTAAGACACACCGATTAGTGAAAATAGAAAGTTTAAGGATATTAAAACAAAGATAAGATCGAAGGACAGTTATGAGGTCTTGGAACAAAACAATGTTAAGAAGTAAAGAGAAGAAGCTCAATTAAATGAGAGATATGAAGGCTTTAATCAAGGAAATCGATTAAGGGACACCGATCCTAAAGAAACACGCAAGCATACAACAAGTCAAAGAATAACTCAAGATGGTAGCCCAAAGGATACTAACAAAATAAAAGAAAATTGTAAAAACTAAAATCTTACACTTCTCATATCCATACTCTTTTAACCTTTTCTTCATACTGACGAAAGCCTATTATCTTCCAAAATATCAATACCTAAAAAGACTTCCATGAAAAACAATGTACAACCTATGTCCTCAAAAAAAAAAAAAAAAACTTGATACAATTCCCCAATACATCACATTCTAAATAAGAGCGCTAATCAATCTTTAAAACATTTTGCTCATCACCACCTAAGAATTCCCTCAAGCGAAAGTCATCTGACAAATCCTTTAGTAACAAGCCTTTGATTCCTCAAATGATTCTCCAAACGAGTATAGCACTGAAATCCTCAAATTACTTTTATATACTGCCAGATAACTTTCATTATACCATTATCCTCGACAACTAATACGCGAAAAATCCAAATAATAACTTTATCCCACATTCTACTATTAACGCATCTAAGTCCAACAATTCGCGTAACAATAATAACACTTACATCTTACTCCTATTCCTCAAATCACTATTTATCTATTCCATTAATAATAATTCACTACTCTATCACCATGCTCCTCCAACACATTAATAACCTCAAAACTTAATTCTCCAGCCTTTTGAATAACGAGCTAACCAACCTAGAGAACACTTCATTTTACTACTTGAATCTCCATTATAACTTGCACAACTTATCACTTAACTAGAGAAGCATTAACCTATCCCTCATACTTCCGAGTACTCCAAATAATCATTCCCAAAAAGTTAACTATAATCTATCACTTTGCAGCGATCATACACATGGAATTCGGACTAATTCCCAATTCAAAGATTTCAAATGAACTCACATATAATCCCAAATTCTAATATTTATCACCATAACAAATATTTACCTCCTATTCCAAAATAAAACATTATTAACTAATGACGACCCAAAAATAATAACCCAACACCAAATCACTTATAAAATAAAATAAGAAAACAAATTGGAGAATAGAAAAGGCAAAAAGTCACTCTTTAAAAGCACAACTTCATAAGAGAAAAGTATTCTAATTATATTGCATCGCTTAATTACTCAAAACCTTGTGACTCCTCTAGGAAAATCACTTAAGCTTTAACTATGAAATTCCACAAGATTATCCTTAAGATCATTAACTAACAGCATAAGATTACATAGTCCTACAATCCAATATAAACTGCTCGAAACAATACCTCCAATAAAATATTCAATGAAATCCAAAATGAATACGAAATGGTTGACTTTCACATAAAATGCTTATATACTCACTAACTAGATCCCCAAAATTAACGGCAGACATTCCATAGTACTCCGTTATCAACAACCTACCTCCATCGAACAAGATGAAGGGAATAGGACTCCCAACAAAAAGGATAACCTTTAACAAACACCATAAACAAACTACAAGATTTTCCTTACCAACTTAAACCTCAAACGAGTTCACTATAAATCACACGAATCTAGTTCCTCAAAGATTTTAAATCCACGACATGATAAGACATTACCCAAACTATAAGTTCCATTCTACAATATGATACAACCATACTATGCACCTTGAACATCAATAATAACTTATATCCTTCACATCATTAACCATGATAAACTCTTAAGTTAAATCATTAAATAAGGGATACGATAACACTTCCAAAACAATATCTCCAACCTTTACAAGCTGACTACTTATCCTCAAGTGGCTCACATGAACTAACTTTATAATATAACTCTTAAGTAAATAAGGGACAATATCTTAGTCTTATCTCATACTGTTATATCACAAATGAATCAAATATATAAATAAGACAAAACATGAAAATAAGTTCAATATAACCATAACATGTAAACACACACTCTACACATTTCTAAATCATACAATTGAATATGAAAGTAAAGATAAAATCACGCATCAAAGTACATAAAAGGTCCTTATTGGTTTCTACCCATTTACTCTCACTCTATTTAACTAAGCCAATTTAATTTAGTCATTTACTAAGCGAGAGTTGGGAGCGTGTTCGCTCTGATACCAACTGTAACAACCCGGATTTTTAAAACAGAAGAAATACCTTAATAATTAAATAATCCATCAGAGCGAGTACAAAGATGAATAGGGTCAAGGTGGCGGAAACACCTGACCAATCCGGATCGATACTCAAATACAAGCTAAACTAATAAATTATTAATAATTCTTAACTTAAATAAATTCCTAAATAAATTATTCTTCTTGCCACAAGTCTCCCCAGCACAACATCCAGACAAGCAGCAACCAAATCAACCTGAGAATGGGGAGGTCGGCAATGAGTCGGGTGTAACTAGGTGCTCTCCCAGTCATGTTTACAACAGGCTAGGCATAACAACAATCCATAATAGAATAAGTAGATGAATTGTAACAGGAGAAATACCACAAGCAATCAATTGCAGTAACCAACAAAGACTTCAAACTCTGACACAACTGACATGACGACTCAACTCTAGATGAGCACAACATACCAAACAGGTGTAATACGACCCACACACAAACCGAAGGCACAAAGCTAGCAATAAGCATAGCGAATAGAGCGAACGCCCGTTAGAGCGTATAACGAACTGCCTCTAACTGCTAGAGCGTATAACGCACCGCCTCTAGCTGATGGAGCGTCTAACGCACTGCCTCCACGGTACTATGTATGGCGTATAACCACTGCCCATTATCTAAGACCTGGCCAGACTTTCGATGCATTAACTGTACATCGAACGACACTCGGGGACCAGAGCGTATAACGAACTGCCTCTGATACCCCCCCTCCCCCCGAACATAGACCATAAACCCAATCCCCGAAGGGTAGCGTTAGTTCATTCCGATAGTATATAACTGATACTATCGTCATCTATTCAACCAGCAACATACAAATGCACAGTATAACTGACTGCACAAACCAATGCGTGAACAATGTCACGACTCAACTCAGGAAAAGTACTACTGACTGCCCAACAATGCGTGAACAACGTCACGACTCATGCCAAGAACAGTATAACCGACTGTCCAACAATATAGGAATAAGAATAATCAATACTATAAGCAAACATAGTGTTATTGTCCAACTAACCATAACATCACACATAAACAAGCACAAGTGACTAAGGTTATAGTATCTTGACCTATAACATTACACCTCAAAGGTCATGTTATAGTTCGAGTTACCATAACACCAGACGCAAAAGCATATAACATCCAATGTTATAATAACAGCAACTATAACCTTCACTTAACCTTAGTGAAGTTATAGTAACTTCAGCTATAACCTTCACTCAACTTTAGTGAAGTTATAGTAACTTCAGCTATAACTTTGATTAAGCTAGTCATGTTATAGTATCATCAATCATAACCTTCGCTTAACTCCAGAAGAGTTATAGTATACCACCTATAACTTTAGTTAAGCTTTTCAGGTTATAGTATCATCAACTATAACCTTCACTTAAATTCAGCAAAGTTATAGTACCTTCAGCTATAACTTCACTCAACTTTAGTGAAGTTACAACACTTCAAGCTATAACTTTATACGTGCGAGGTTATAGTATCATCAACTATAACTCTCTTACATCACGGGTTAGTCCTCTATAACAAATTCACCGAGGGGTCGACTCCACGGTACAAACCGCGCCATGTCACGACAACGAGTCTTGTTATAGTACACCGCAACATAATGTCACTTTCAAAGT
The DNA here is from genome assembly GCA_022085475.1 of Heliosperma pusillum. Taxonomy (NCBI): domain Eukaryota; kingdom Viridiplantae; phylum Streptophyta; class Magnoliopsida; order Caryophyllales; family Caryophyllaceae; genus Heliosperma; species Heliosperma pusillum. The sequence goes on from JAIUZE010002152.1 coordinate 47,357, forward strand.
TATAGCTCAAATAGGTAGAACTAGGGTAGCTTACATGCAAAGTTATAGTTTAATATGCTATAACCTTAACGATGTAAACCAAAACCCTAATTCCTCAAACAACCAAAACCCTAGGTGATAAATCACCAAACCCTAGCCTCCATCTCAAGAGAGGCCACGGCCAACATAAAACCCTAGGCCGCCACCGTTGGTGTGCCTAGGCCGTTGCACAAGGCACCACAATAACGCCACTAGGGTTGTATCGCACAACCCTAGATGACACAAATAATATATTTTACAAAAGAAAATATAATAAATACAATTAAATGCATATAATATTACGCACAATACAATTAAATTATACATACACCATTATATCATGTAAATCATGCTTACTTTCTGTAAATATAATTAAAGAAGAAAACCTAGTTACCTTTATTACGCAATAAAGACCACAAAATAATATTCATCTTCATAAAAACGCTATTAAAATTGTGCTACAGAAATCCTCCTCCAAAAACGCCCCAAAAGAAAGACATCTTCTTCTTATTCTTCTTATTTACAATAAAATATAAACCCTAAATGTAGGTCTAAACTCCATACAATCGAGTCCCTTAAAAATAATATGAATATAATATATTGTAGAAGTAAAAGCAAGGATTGTAAATATATAATTTATATCTGATTTGGAAGAAGAAAGTTGCATAACAATAAAGTTAAAGGGAGAAAATAAGAATGGAGGATGAAAGAGAGGGGCTGCGGCAAGAACGTATGTAGGGAAGAAAAATAAATTAAGCAACCTACTTGCTAGGTTAGATTTTCTTTTATAGATGATTAATAAATGGGCTTTTGATCCATTAGCTCACAAGATGAAATATCCAATTACAAATCGGATTTAATATAATTAAAACGCTCAAAGAGTTTATATATGAGAAGTAACTATTAAATTTAAATAGTCAAATTGTGCACGGACATTTTAACCATCCAAATTAGGTAAAAACGGAAAATAACAAAATAGAGACTCCAAGAGTTAAATACGAAATAAATAATTAAACTCGAGAGATAATTAATTTAATAAATAAATTTCCGGATAAAATTTATTATAAAAACACGAGGTGTTACATTTATTCTCATTTTCCACCCAAAATCACCTTTAATCAATCTCTTTTAATCTTTCAACCCCCAATTCCTTCTTTATAGGTGTCCGTGCGTCCGACACGGGACGACTAAATAGGAGGAGTGTCTGTGCTACCTAGACTATGTGTATCTAAATCAATACATGAATGATGTCACATCCTATTCCCATGTGTTCTAAACAAAACAACCTCTTAATTTCCTATGTATATTTTGAAAATACAAATAGAAATACACCAAATACAACCATATTACCCACTACCAACAACCTATCAGCCATCACCAATCACCAATCCCAAACGATTAGTTGTGGGTGCAAAAGTGCGAAAAAGAAGAAGAGGTTAGACGGTTTATGATTAAATGTCATTGGTAAGACAGAGAGATTAATGGTAGTTGAGGCATTTCATAACGGAAAACTACAAAAATATTATTGATGGAAAGAAGTTTAGGGGTACAACGATAGTTGCTGAGTAAAGTCAAGGGTACCACGTATGTTTTGAAAAGTGAAAGGGTACCACGTAGAATTCGCTAAAACATAAGGGTACTATGTAGAAAATCCCTAAATTATTTATATTATATAATATGATTAAATGAGACGATATTTCTTAATTAATTGTTAATTTACTAAATTCTTTTAGGTATTTATATAAATCGTGAGGTTAAGGTTATTAAAGGCAAATTATAATTATAAGGATTTATAATATTAAATGAATGGGTATCCAATGGCTCTTTATATTAATATAATAGTCAAATACTTCCTCCGTTCCATAGAATAGTTTACGTTTGCTTTTTGTACAAATATTAAGAATGAGTGAAAACAAGTGGGGTACCTACATTTACATATGTTAGTTTACCAAATTGCCCTCTTATAAGTTGCTTTTGTTTGTTGTATTAAGAATGGGTGAAAACAAGTGGGGTACCTACTTTTACAAGGATAGTATGGTAATTTAACATAATTATTGATGTCCATAAAAAGAAACGTAAAGAACTAAGTGAACCGGCCTAAAATGGAATACGTAAACTATTCTATGGAACGGAGGAAGTATCACTTAAAAGTTAAGTGTATATTATTTTGTTATTTGTATCATTTAGTTGTTGGTTTAATTAACACTTAATTATATTAGATAATTAAGTATTTGACTGATTAATATTTGTAAGACAAATGACAAAAGTCAAAATGGACCTAAAAACACAACATATACCCCAAAAATTACATGGTGAAACCATGTAAATTCGACATGTTTTCCTCATGTTTTGAGACATCATGAGTCTTATGTCATCACATCAAATCCACGCACTTAATTCATCTATAAATAACCACCACTTGGGCCATTTAGATGTTGATGTTTTTTGAGCAAAAATTGGTCATTTAGTAGTAGTAGTTTTGGCTAGTTTTACTTAGTGGGAAAAGGTGATGAATTGTACGTTCATCATTTATCACCATAACTACTACCGGTTAAAAGAGAAAAACACTGCCTCCCTCTCACCTCTCTCCTCTCTCTAAAAGAAAAAAAACCCTAATCAATAATCTTGCTCCGCCGCCTCTCCTCCCACACACTGCCTCCCTACTTACCCTATCCTACCCCATCGCCGGAGTTGGACTCATGCCATGGTCTTTCTCCGACGATGGTTCGCATCACGCACTTTGATTTTACCTCATGTTTTTGATCTCACTCCTTTGTTTGGTTTCGCTTTGGGGGGCCATCAGTCTGTCTCGGCCGCCTATTAATTAAAGCTCCGTTTGCTGTTTGACGCGTCGATCTATTGTCTTCCCGTCTTTTTTGGATCTCCGTCCTTTTACCACCGGCCTTGCATGCGACCCAGGGAGTGTTCCCCAAACCCCTCGCCCCTTCCCCCACCCCATGGTGTGACTCCGGTCTGGTCTTTTCTTGTCGAGGGGCATAGCCCGTCTGTGTTTGTGTTGTAGTGTTTTATGTGGTCATAGTTTTGGGCCTAATAGGTGTTCCCCCTCCCCCTCGCCCCTTCCCCCACCTATCGGGCCCATTACTGATTTTTAGTACGTGTTTATTTTGGGCTTCGTTCGTGGTCTTGTCGCATGTGACGGTGTAGTGTTGGGGTTTTCGGTTGAGTTTCATAGGCGGCTTTTTTAGATCTCCGGTGTCAGTTTGAGTTTTGGTGGTCGGTCGCTTTGTCTCTGGTGTGTCCGTTGTTGCCTATTTTTGGAGTAAGGTCATGCTTGGTGGAATCTTTGTTGTTGATGTTGGTAATGTGTTTGGGAAGGGTCGAGTAAGGTTTCGGCGGTTGTGTTAGTAGGTTGGATGCGGTGGTCATCATCTCAATCTAATGTCGTTTACTACTTGTTTATTGTGTCTTTCTTTTCAGATAAAAACCTTCTATGGGTTTATCATGTTACCATCATGGATGTTATGGGTGTCCTGTCTCATTATTCATGGGGCTGTAAATTCTTTTAATTTGCGGTTAGTTCGAATAAATGTCAGTTTTGAGCTCTTGATGATGGGTCCAACGAATCAGCCTTTCTGGATGATTGTGTCACCTACCTCCTCATCGGGTAGCTATTGCTTCAAGACTCAAGCCTCAAGATCATGTTTTTTCATGAATCAACCACCGGGATGTAGGGCTCTTTGCCCTTATGCATGTCCTTGGCATGCACCTCCATATCTCTTCCTACGTCCTTGTGGCGTAAGTGTATCCCGTTCTTGGCTTCTTGGCCTTCATGAAATTGGTCCCTTGAATGTTCGTGAAATGATAGTGATCGACGAAGATGGAGGGGCGTATCAAGCTTATGGCTACGACTCTATTTCAGCTCTAACTTGGCTATGTAGTAGTTTATTCAGTTTAGATTGCATAGGAACTAATACTCTTGATGTAATTAGTCATAAGTATCTTATGTAATTAACTTCTTTTACGGTTGCCAAAAAAAAAAAAAACCATTTATCACCATTATTCATGTTCAAAAAACCTTTTTCATCTTCTCAAACATAAACCCACACGAAATATTATACATCAAGTATTAATATATAAAGTAGTAATATTAGTAGTACATTCATAGTAATAAAAGGGTTAATACTTGTATTATCTAATAATACTAATGCTTTTAGGATGATATGTTAGATACAACTGGAAAGAGTTATTCTACTTTGAACACTAAGAAGATTGAAGAGTTGAACTCCACCATCACCAACATCACCATATCAAGAAGGGTAATTCTCTTCTTTGTAGCTTTTTTTTTATAAATTTTTTTTTTCTACTAACTACTCGAAGAGTAATATGTAGATTATTAATCCAGCTGGCGGAAAATAGGAGTCAGCCTCACTTGTAAGTACACTTTAAAGGTGACTATCTTACAATTTTTATTTTTCTTACCATTTGTTCTACTGTAGCAAAAATAAAAAAACACTTTTAACATGGAAAAACCCAAAAGTAATTTAAGCTCTTAAAATTTGAAAAACACAAAAGCGAGTGATGTAACGAAATTGCCACACAAGCCTTATGCACAACCAAATTGACTGACAGTCTTATATACATTATGTTACTATCTTAGGAAGATGCGAAGTTATGCTTGATGCTCATGAAAGATCTAACAAATCGCGATAAGTTTTTAAGTGGGTGTTAGGAAAATAGTATCGATCCGGGGCAATGCACGGTATATATATAGTTTACTTCTTAGTGTATTATACTTATAGATTTTAAATGAAAAACAATAAATTTTTCAGATTTCTCATCCTTAATTATATTTTGATTTGAGAAAAATAACTGAAAGACAAAACTAATCAAGCAACTAATGATATCATTTTGATATTTGAATGGAAACAGTTTTTACCATGAATCGAATTGTATATTTTATAAATTCACAAATTATTTTAACTATTTTTTTGGTTATGAACCTAGAACAGTTTATAATTTTATTTTATACGGAGTATAGTTTATACTTTAATGAAAATATTATAATTTATATCATTCTAATGAAAAGATTATAATTGTTTTAATGAAAAGTTTATAATTTAATGAAAATGTTACTTCATACGTATGCAGGGAAATTTAATGAAAGTATATTTTAATGAAGGGAAATTTATACTTCATACTTATGTAGGGAAAATGTCACTTCATACTTCATACTTCATACTTCATACTTCATACTTATGTAGGGAAATTTAATGAAAATGTTACTTCATACTTATGTAGGGAAATTTAATGAAAGTATATTTTAATGAAAAATTGTGTCATAATGAAATAACTCTTTTTTTATTTCCTTATGTAGTGGGTGCATTTTGGAGGAAATGGTTTTTGGATAGACTTATTCTTTTAGTATAAGAGAGATTGAGCCTATATTAAAACCTGGCGACCATTAGTATTGGTTTTATTTGAAACTCATCAAAGTGGGAGGTACTACCTCACCATATGTGTATACAACTCAACACAATTAATATTAGAACTTCTTATAACTAATTTCTCACTTGTAAAATATAACAAAATGACTTGCATGACATAAAATGAGACTCGTTCCACATTATAAATTTAGTCGATATTATAGTATAATAGTGCAAGCTACGGAGTACTACCTAAAACTGTCTGAATTTAGTTTTTGTGATTTAGAAATGTTTTGAAGTCAAACAAGATGTTATCATGCTAACCTAGAACCACAGAAACCCATTGTAAATAACATGTAAACCAACTAGGCAACTATTATAGGCAATAGAATTGGCAATTACATACTATACACTATATGGTACTATGGTAGTAATTTAAACACTCATAATATGGTGGAACAGGTACCCCGTATATTACTACACATCAATTAGTAATGAATAAGAAAGATCGAGTACCATGGAGTACGATAAAAGGAAGAGAAAAACCAATGGGAAGCGAGATTAAAACTAAGCTGAAGATGAGCAATAATGCAAAGGGTTTCATCATTCTGCCTTTCCTTTTTCCAACAATTAATATTTTAATTGTTTCGAATCTTCTTCTTATATTAATAAAAATTTATTTAACTGTGTATGTATAATTTTAAATTCTTTCTTTCAAGTTGGGAATTGGGATGCAAATGGGAAAGGATCCACTCGTTGATTTATTGCTAGCTTGGAAGACTAGTCTCGTGCTGTATGCATCATACCTTTAATTCCTCCTCCTATTGATTGCGATTTTTTGATGAGATTCGACCATTCAATAATACTCCGTAGTTAAGTATGAACGCGACGAGTATACAACTAACACTTGTTTAAGCAGTGTTGTACCTGCACATATAGTACAACACGCTTGTAGGTTGCAGTTGCACAATTATATACCAGTATAATTAATGTTTAATTGTGAGTCACTTTTATCTATAGTTTAACTTGCTACATAGATATTTCTAATAAGCATGCTTCTAAGCTACCTACCACAAAAATGGTGAGTTACATATTTTTTGTAGTTTTAATGACAAATTATATCCTACTTCCAGGAGTAGCGAGTAAAATATTCTCATAGGAGTTATAGGAAAAAAAAAATAATAATAAAAAAATAAAAAAATTAACTACACAGTACATAGTTAACTACCCAATACATGTTTCAATGTACTCAAATTTATCATGTTTATTGTTCATAATCATGAAAGTAAACTATCAAATTCACTAAACTCAAAATGAATATAATAGGGTCATAGAGTGAACATGACATTAAATAACTCATAACCATCAAATTACACTATCATATTCATTGAACTCAAAATGAATATATAGTATCGTGTGGTGAATACGACACTACATAATACATATTCATCAAATTACATTATCATATTCACTAAACTCGAAATGAATATAATAATATCATACATTGAATATCATAATACAGAAGACATATTCATTAAATAACACTTTCATATTCACTAAAACTCAAAATGAATCTAATAGTGACATATAATGAATATCACACCAAATAACACATATTCATCGAACTAAATTACCATATGACAACACCAAAATGTGTTGTGTCTAGTAGTATTTATTAGGTTCGTTTATTACACTTTTTACGGGTCCTTAGCATCGTTTTATGCTAACCTTAGTCTTTGTAATTATGTTGTTATTTAGTATTTTTAGTCAACTTTTAGAGTCAAACCCAGAAGTCAACAAAACTCAAAGTCAAACCCAAGACCCAAGACCCAAACCCGACAATTGGAGTGGGCTATAAACAAATCATCAATGTAAGAAGACCAAATCCAAAGGGTCAATGGAAGTCAAGGCGGGACTAAAATCTAAAGGGTCAACGAAAGTCAAGGCGCTCAACAAAGGGAAAAACTGGCAGCGTGAAACGCTGCCAGCGTCCTGGTCTCAGGCATGCGTTCCTTCATTCTCCGTCTTGTCATTTTGAGGCCCATTTCTCAAGGCCCCTAGGTTTTCGGACCAAGGGTATATAAGAATCAAATTTTAGAGATAGAAGCACACAACATTGGATACAACATTCCACAACGCATTACAATAGAATTCTCTCAAGTTTTGTTCTTCATTTTGGTTTTGTAATTTGGTTGAACTTCAAAATGGGTTGTAATATTTGGATTATGGGTAGCTAATCTTCCATTACTTGGTGTAATTTGAACAAGTTCACACCTTTAACATTGTATGACTCTCTAATCCTCTTATTCCTTATTAATATAATTTATTTGTGTTAATCTTTCATGTTGAGTAGATGAATGTTTAGTTTGACTAGCTTGACATCTTATTTGCTTAATGAATGCTTGTTCTTGGTAGAATTTGTCAACCTATACTTGAATGTGTGAAGTAATTTGAAAGACTTCAACTTTGGTTTAAAGTTAGAGTCTTTTGAGTGATAAATTATATGTTGTGTAATTTTAACATGGTTTAGTTTTGAGTTGCATTATTCTAGCTTAATCCTTTGGTTTAATACTTAAAGCTTACTCTTTTGATTGTGCTTATGTTTTAATAAGTGTTGGTTAAGTTGTAAAGGGTCAATCTTGGTTGGTTTAATCCATGTTGACTATTTCTTAGGAGGTAGTATTAGATAAATAAGAAGAGAGGTATAAAAAGGAGTCATCTTTGCTAATTATTGTGTTACTTGGGATACTTGCACTAAGTATTTTTCTCATATTTGATTTCTTACATAGAAGGTGTTTGTTCTATTGTCAAGCCTAGAATTTCATGTTTCAAATTGAGTAATCTTTTTAACCAAATTTCTCCCTATATGTTATCCTACATGTTTTCTCATTGTGAATATCATAGTTTGTAATAATTTAAGCTTTTGTCTTAATTAGTGTCTTAATTAGTAATTAGAGTAATTAATTTTGTTAATTGGCATTTTGCAAGAGTCTAGATTAGATTAATTTAGTCAATACCGCCTTCTCTTGGGTTCGACCCTATTCTTACCATTTTACTACCTTTATTTAAGATAGTTTGTGTTGGTCTAGGAGTTATAAATTGTTATTTGATCGTAGCTAATTAGCGGAATTAGCGATACCGCTTTTAAGCTCGTCAAATTTGGCGCCGTTGCCGGGGAAGGCAATATAGCTAAATATCAAATTGAAACTCTTGTTAGTGTCATAACTTGTTTAGATTGTTTTTCAAATTTTTCTTAGCTTATAGGTTACTTTGTGTTGAAGTTACTAATTTGTGTTGTTGAGTTGTTTTAGAGTTTATGCCTAGGTCACAAGAGGGACTTGGTGACCAACATATTAATCCATCTTCAAGTAGCATATCAAATTGGTTATTTTCAAATCCCCTTTATAGGAGACCTTTTTGGAAGGAGCCTAGTGAAGAGGAGTTGGAGAATAATATTTTTCAAGAACAACCGGAGGAAGTGTTTGAGTCACCACCTAGGATACCATCTTCATTGAACGTCCTTTACCCACCCAATATGGAATACAATAGGACAATTGGTGAAATTCGGGCAAGGAACTATGAGGAGCAACCACTTTGTATTGCATATCCTCCCATGGGGGATGTGAACATTGAGCTCAAAGGTTTCTTCGTCCACAACTTGTGACAACCCTCGCGAATGCGGAAATATAAAACATACAAGCATGTGAAATAATTTGCGGAAATACGGTATTTTAAAAACTTTTATACATGCAAGGTAGAAAATACGAGGAGTGTCAAAACATTACAAACTAAGTACGGAATACAACAAAGAGACGAAGTCTCTCAAAATGTTAACAAAGAACAAGTGTTTAGCAAATAAGCTAAAATCGTCTAGAGGTCAAACTTCCAGGGACAACGCCCGCTAGCTCACACCCGAACCAAAAATAGCATAAGCAAAAAGCCATCCATGCAAGCAACCTGTTCATCCATGAAAAACATGAACGCCACAATCAGTGGGGAGTAACTCCGGGTTCTCCCAGCCATATCACATTAAACGTACATAGAAGGAATACAAAAGTAGAGCATGCATACATAAGATATACATGTGAGATACGATAAGGATAGATAGACAATCCAATATATAATGATAAGAGCATGTGGAATACAAATCCGAATCCATCATGTTATACAACGACTCGGGGAAGACACTCTTAGGCAACCGAATACGCTCACTAGGGCTTGCATCTCACCGTTAGCGGTATAAGTTTGATAAGATTGAGACTCGACAAACAAACCATGCCAAGTCATGCGATGATCACAATAAATCCATCATATTATCATCCATTCAAACGTACCAAACATTGACGATGCTAAGTCATGCAATGACCATGAATAAAATCATGAAATCACGCATCCAAAAGCAACGACACAAAGACGACATCTCTCACGGTAAATGAAACGCACTAGCACCGTGTACATGGCAAGTATGATTAAAAGGCATCCACGGGATATAACATTTCCTGAACGCATACACGATCACATTTCGTATATGTAGACTAATTTCCTCCTGGTAGGAACGACGATAATAATACGGTCCTAGTCTAAATCTGGCCAGAACCCGGAATCGCATTTTCCAGTTCGACACATGCGATAAACGTTCGCATCCAAGACTCGGTCAATATTATGACGCCGAGTACCCCAAATTCGGTTAGAATAATTCACGAAAGAGGCGGAAAAGAGCTCGAGCCACATAACAAGCGGTACGCTACATGCAAATGACACCACCTCGCAAGTACACAACATTTGACGGCCGGGTCGATCAACGCAATGCGTTCAACTCCCAACAACGTCGTCGTATGCCCACTACACATGCAATTAAGTAGTAGGATACCTCCTCGTTCCGACATTCCAGCCTTACGAACGTGGAGGTAGCCAAAGGAATGAGAGTACAAAGCACAATAAAAAATAGTGCTCAAACCGTATCATTTGTAAAAACCGACTCAAAGTGGGACATAGCAAAAACCGTCTCAAAACATCTGATACAAGCGAATGAAATATCATAAGTCCAAAACATTAATATTATAAGTCACTACGTAAAATTATACGATAAACGAATCATGCGAACTATTATAAATTACGAGTTTTAGAAATCATAGGAAAAATATACAGCCGTAGTGCCGGCCGGTCAGTGGAGCGGCGGCCGGTACCCCGGCTCGCGCATCAAGCTTAAACCCAAAAATCACCCAAAACAGAGCAGTGTGCTCCAGGCCGGTCTGGAGACCGGCGGCCGGGCACCCGGCCAGGACCATCACTACCCAAAAATTCCAAAATTCCAAAGTTCCTACTGATGTGTTCCCTGCCGGTGGGCAGACCAGCGGCCGGTCACCCGGCTGGGAACCCCAGTCATCCGTGAGTTTTCTACACTTGTTCAATTCATTTCAATTCTCATAATTAACTTCTAATAACTATCAACAATCAATATTCATCATCAACAATCATCAATTAACAACATTCATTATTCATAACACGATTCCTAAGCTTACTAATCGTATTCTAATACGAATTCTAACATATAAAGCATGTAAAACACGTAAATGATATCGAGTAACCCTTCACCGTTACCTTTATGCGTCTTCACTACTCGTCAAGCTCCTCTTCAATTAGGAAATAGTCTTTGTCGGGATCTTGGAGGTCACCACCTACAAATAGATCATAAAAGATGAATTTACTTCACCTTGAGAAAGACGGAAAGTTTGAAACACGAGGAAGACGGTAATTTTATTATCAATACGGATAGAGGAAGGTAAGAGGGGAAGAATAAGACGAACTTACGTGAATTTGAACAAGAAACGAGAGAGATACGATGATTATAAGATCGGAAGAAAATGGAGGCAAGGGTTTTGGTGGTTTCTTAAGGAAGAAGTAAGTGTTGTGTTGAATGAATGAAAAAATAGGTTAAGGAGGGAGTATGAGTTGTGTATGAGAAAAAGTCAACAAAAGTCAAAGTCGCCTTAAGACGGGATTCTCATGGAGTCTCACGGAAATTCCAAATACGAACTCGGAAATTCTAAATTCGACTCGGAAAGTTAAATTTACGAGTAAAACTAAATTTCATTGAAAAGTATCCGTAAAATATTTTCACTATAAAAATAGGGTACAATAGCGGGTGTTACAATCACCCCACCTTTTAAAAAGTTTCGCCCTCGAAACTTGAGGGAAAGAAAAAATACCTTACTCGAATAGACTCGGATATTTACTACGCATAGAAGCTTCAGTTTCCCAAGTCTCTTCTTCGACATTAGCACTTCTCCACAAGATTTTCACCAAAAGAACTACTTTACTTCTCAACTTTCTATCCTTACGATCTAGGATGCGGATCAGCTTCTCTTCAAAAGATAAATTTGGTTCAAGCTCGGGCAACTCAACTTGAAAGACATGGCTCGGATCACTAACATACTTTCTCAATTGAGAAACATGGAATACATTATGAACCTTAGCCAAATTCGGGGGCAAATCCAACTTATAAGCAACGACACCAATCCTTTTTACAATATCAAAGGGTCCAATGTATTTCGGGCTCAATTTACCCTTAACACCAAACCGTTTAACACCCTTCATTGGAGATACTTTCAAGAACACTTTATCTCCAACCTCGAATTCTAACGGCCTTCTTCGGATATCGGCATAAGACTTTTGACGGTCTTGAGCGGCTTTCATTCTGTCACGAATGACCTTCACATTATCAACAGTCTCAACAAGAATGTAGAGTCTATTGATCGAATACGAAAGAGGGGGGGTGAATTGAGTATTAAAAACTAGCCCCACTTTTTCGATTTATATGATATGTAATTAATTATTTGATCTTATGAATTAAAATCAACTAATTAATTAATCAAAGTAAGCATGAATAACGAAATAACGAAAAGTAAAGAAATAAGAGAGAGGCACACGATTTTTGAAGTGGTTCAGTTTCACACGTTGAAACCTACGTCCACTATTCTCGATTAATAATTTTTAGTACCTTTCTACTGATTACAAAAATTACCAACCCACTCGTATAATCAACACTATGATTATAACTCAAGGTGAGTATCGCTAAATACTCTATACTATCTTACGCTAATAAGAAAGTACAATATAACTCACACAGATTCCCGTTAAAGAAATGTAAGCTTATAATGATGTACTATTATCCAATAACGTATTTCACTCAAGCGATTGATAATAATTGATGCACAACTCTTTTGAAAAACAAACTCTAAAAATAATAAATATTTGCTCAAAGGTTTGCTTTAAAACGATTTTGGAAAATCAACACAAGTAAAATAATAGCCGTGTAAAATATGTGTATTTCGTGTGTTTTCCAAATTGTATGTGAATGAGTATTTATAGTAGTAGAATCATAGTAGATCTAAAACCCTCGTATAATATTTAATAAAGATACTTATCTTATCATAAAATAATATTTGCTTATCTTTTAGAAATATCTTTATCTCAAAATATTATTTGGTTTATCTTATAGAAATATATTTATCTTAATATCTCAAAATATTGTTGTACAGATATAGTAGAATCCTAGATTAGGTAAACAAGGAAAACAAACCAATGGAGGCCGGATTCCTAGCTCACGAAACCCTAGGAGGCACGCAACCCTAGGTGGCACAAACACTAGGTTTCACGAAACCCTAGATGGCTCAAACACTAGGTGGGCTAATTAGGTTAACAACAAATTGAGATAGAATATATTAGAAACCCTAGGTAGCATGACAACTCATAAGTTGTATTACTAACCAATAGAATCTCATAAATATATTCTCTAATAAAACTTTTGATAAATATAAAAATAAAACTCTTTCACTTTTGAAAACATTTCAAAACATTTTATTTCAAAAATCATGCATCAATATTTTATCATCCAAAGTCATAGACTAAATGCTATAACTTTTGAACATAAAATCTCTCGAATGGAATAGTTACCGAATGACGACCTATACTATCTAATCTTCACAAAGATCTTCAGTATACGGATCATCTCTTCATCTTGATCACAAAGACCCTCCATCTCGAGTCTTGTGCCGAATAGAACAATGTTATAGCTTGAGAGAATTTAAGATATAACGAGTCTTGACAAGGAGCAAGCTTAAGCAAAGACTCAAATCATATCATTTCTTCCCCCTCTTGGCATCATTGAAAAGACAAGAACAAAGACATGAAACGACTAGAATAACACATGTCAAGGCAAGAAATAGATATGCAAAATACGCAATATAAAACGATATATACCAAGCAAGATCAAGAGTAAATGTTAATTAAAACTACAAACCCCAAAAAATATTGTTAAGTGCCATTGGGCCGAATAGAACAATGTTAAGACAAGCCAAAATGGGCCGAATATGGTTAAGTAGTTTAAGAGATAAGCAAACAAAGATAGAAAAGCAAGGCATTGTGGGTAGGTTGATGAGGCTAGGGTGCTTTATAACCGGGCCTAGTGCGGTACTCAAGAGTGGATAGACGGTCAAGGCAAGAAGACACATGTGTAGCTTGAGCGGTGAGGCAAACGTCAAAGTTCCAAACTTTCAACGAAAGAGCCTTCGTCGCATCATATATAGTACGCATCCCCTCACGCATCTCCGCTCCGCTCTTAACCAAAGAACCGCCTTGGCTCACCAAGAATGTCATCCGATCCCTTTGCCTATATACTTCTTGCTTACAATCAAGAATGTTCCGTTCTAGCTTAGCAAGGCGATCATCCATACCATTCATCCACGTCCTCATCTCATGACTCACACCCGACCCACCTTGGTCACGGGTAGAGTGCGGACCCACTGCCACGGCTTGAACAACCGTGTCCAAAACCGCCTCAATTTTCTTGTCCTGCGCGTCTAAGCGCTCCATTATACTACCGATGAACACATCCAATTTGGACTCAATCCCGGAAAAATCAGCCCCACCCGGCTGTAAACCAACCGAACCTCCCTTTACTAAAAACAACAACTCCGGACCATTAGCATCAAGCTTCATAAACTTCAAGAACGTATCACACATTTCATCTTTTGCGGCGACCCCATAATTGGTCATATTAACAACTCCCTTCGACTCTAAGAGCCGTGACAACCACATGCCATACGGCAAATCAAGAGTAGAATATAATTTGTCTTCGGTCACCGAGAAAGCGGTTTGTGAAATACGAGAAAAGACAAGAGAAGGTAAATTAACCCGGTTTCCTTCCAACCAATGCTTAACGACCAACATCTCATAGCAAGCAATTTTATCACGTCCGCCCCGTCGCGGAATCACGGTATTCCATAGAAAATTTAACAGAAATTTCAGTTTTGGGGACACACTCCCCGCCAACACACAACTCGACAACGACGCCCCAACATCAAAATACTGCTTAACTTCCAACTTAGCCATGTCCGTCAGTTCCTCCCATGACGTACTCGGATTGATTTTGATTCCATCATCAGGAACCGAAAACAGAGTACAAAAGTCCGTCACGGAAATCGAAACTGAACGGCCATTAATGACGGCATTCAACACTCCATCGTTTAATGAAACAGAAGAAAAGAACTGAATTACCTCAATCGGATACACCGGACCCGAAAACTGAGCCACCGTTTCCCATTCTTGGAAATTCAGAAAATCGGTAAAGAAGCCCAAAGCCCTATATTTGTCACACCAAGCTTTCAGATAATAACGACCACCGTGTATTCCATACTGAGCAACCCGGTTCACAAGTTTTCTTTCGTCTTTTGTAAGACGGAGTTTATCAATCCCCGAAGATGTTTCTTGAGGCGAAAAATCACGCAATGTGACCCGTGTTGGTGCCTCGGGAACCGTGTCAGTAACCTCGGTTGTAGCTTCGTCTTGGAGTCTACCTTTGCCTTTATTTAACCGTCTTCGTTTCGGACCCTCAAGACCCGCACCGGACTCGGTTTGGTTTGGGTTGGGTGATTGTTGTGTGGGAGGAGAAGAGGTATTTTTAGGCATACTTGGCTTGGGAGTTTTTGGGTTTGGGTTCTTGGAAATTTTTGATCTAGTGGAAGCCATTGAAGATTGTTGAAGGTTTGGGTGTTTGTGTGTGGGAGCCGTGAGGAAGGAGAAGAGGGTAGTAAAAATTGGTTGAGTATTGAAGTGGTAAAAGTGATAGGTGTAAGAGGGTAATTATGATTGTGTAAGAATTTTGGATGACTTTTGTACGTGTGCACATGGGTGTGCCGGCCCCAATTGAGTTCTTTCCCCCTTTTTTTTTTTTTTTTTTAATTTGAATTTGGGTAGGAAAAGAATCTTGGGTGGTTAATTTTGGGATATGGTAAGAATAGGATTTGGTAAATAAAAGATATGGTGATGTATTTTTGTTTGAGAGTTTCGGCTAGTATAGGATACATGGGTAGAGTTTGGCTCAATTTTGGAAAGTGAATAAGATAGGAATTTGGCAAATATGTGGTTCATAATTCAATTTCCATAAAACACTCAATATGCAAGATACTCACGTAAAATATATAATATTAAACACAAATATACTAGCAATGAAATATGCGGACACAGTCATATAATCTCGTCTTATTCTAGCCAGTCACGCAGGTTCACAAAATAAATAAGATGAATTTAATTGCTACCGATTAAACCAATTTCCAACCGCAAAATCTCAAAACGTCTTCTCGCTAACGCCTTTGTTAAAATGTCAGCCCATTGATTGTCAGTACTACAAAATTCGAGTTTAATGTTGCCCTTTTCTACATGGTCACGCAAAAAATGATGTCTAATGTCTATATGCTTAGTACGAGAATGCTGAGCTGGGTTCTTAGAAATAACAATAGCACTCGTATTATCACAGAAAACAGGCATACAACCAACATTAACACCATAATCACATAGTTGTTGCTTTAACCAAAGTAGTTGAGAACATACCAGTCCTGCAGCGATATATTCGGCTTCTGCAGTAGACAACGCAACCGAATTTTGCTTCTTTGAGCCCCAAGTAATTATGCATGGTCCAACAAAAGTAGCGAATCCAGAGGTACTTTTTCTATCTAAAGAACATCCCGCATAATCTGCGTCTGAATATCCTACTAGATCGAAATTACACTCAAGTGGATACCACAAATATAAATTAGATGTACCAATTAAATATCGAAAGATACGTTTAACTGCAATCATATGTGATTCCTTACGACATGACTGAAATCTAGCACAGACACATACGCTGAACATAATGTCAGGTCTACTTCCAGTTAAATATAATAAAGAACCAATCATACCTCGATATGTAGTCTCATCTACGGACTTACCATTTTCGTCTAAGGTCAACTTTTTGTCAGTTACCATAGGCGTGTCCATTGGATGAGCGTTCTCCATACCAAATTTTCTGATTAGCTCCTTGACATATTTTTGTTGGTGAATCTTTATGCCTTCTTTGGTTTGTTGAATCTGCAATCCTAGGAAGAATTTCAATTCTCCCATCATGCTCATTTCAAATTCAGAGGTCATAAGATCTGAAAAATACTTGCACAATTTATTGTTAGTAGAACCAAAATTAATATCGTCTACATAAATCTGAGCAACAAGTAAATCAGAACCCTCGGATTTTAGAAATAAGGTTTTGTCGACAGATCCTCTTTTAAAATTGTTTTGTAATAAAAATTTTGACAATCTGTCGTACCAAGCCCTAGGCGCTTGTTTCAAACCATATAAAGCTTTATCGAGTTTAAAAACATGGTTTTGAAACTTGCTATTCAAAAATCCAGGAGGTTGTTCAACAAAAACCTCTTCTTCCAAATAACCGTTAAGAAATGCAGTCTTAACGTCCATTTGGAATAGTTTCATTCCTTTATGAGCTGCGAAGGCGATGAGCAAGCGAATAGCTTCAAGTCTTGCTACTGGAGCGAATGTCTCGTCATAATCAATCCCTTCTTGTTGATTATAACCCTGAACGACCAATCGAGCCTTGTTATGAACTATAACTCCTGAATCATCCAATTTATTTCTAAATACCCATCGAGTACCAATCACAGTTCGATTAGGAGGTCGTGGCACAAGGTGCCATACTTTATTACGTTCGAACTGTTGAAGCTCCTCTTGCATAGCCACAATCCAGTCGGATTCTGCAAGAGCTTCCTTTATGTTGGTAGGCTCTATGGTAGACAGAAAAGAATAGAATGAACAAAAGTTATTTAATGTTCGCCTTGTTTGAACTCCCTTATTCAAACTTCCTAGGATACTATCCATAGGATGAGAACTCTTATATTTCCATTTCTTAGAGTTCCTAGGCTCATCATCATCTGATGAACTTTCATTTTCCTCAAATGATTCAGAATCAAGATTGGTTCCCCCTGAGTTGGACTCTGGGGTTATATCTGAAGTTGGTACAACTTCAGTTACACCATCTTTGATCTGGTTCAAAGTTATAGCATCATCAGCTATAACTTCAGTTTCCTTTTCCTTGTTTTGAGAAGAGACATTCGTATCATCAACATTTGTCTCAGTTCTCTGTTCAAGGTCATTTGCGGATTTATCAAGTTCATCATTGATTCCTTCAATAACTTCTTCATTATTATCTGGCTCGTCTTCCCTTGAAAGGCGAAAGTCTGGATCATTCATGTCTTCTTCTTCATTCTGTTCAACTTGTTCAGGCACATTATCTTCATCAAATACAACATGAACACTTTCTTCTATGCACAACGATCTTTTGTTAAAAAACTTTAAAAGCTTTACTATGATTAGAATAACCAACAAACACAGCTTCGTCACTTCGTGGATCAAATTTGCTCAAATTACTTTTTCCATTATTATGGACAAAACATTTACTCCCGAAGCAACGAAGGTGAGCTATATTGGGTTTTCTCCCTCTTAAAAGTTCATAGGGAGTCTTTTTGAGAATAGGTCTAATCATAGCTCTATTGTGCACATAGCATGCAGTACTTATGACTTCTGCCCAAAAGCTCTTAGGAAGGCCACTACACAAAAGCATAGTGCGGGCCATGTCCTCTAATGTTCTATTCATACGTTCCACGACACCCTTTTGTTGTAGGGTTCGTGGTGCAGAAAAGTTATGTCCTACACCATTATCCCTACAATATTCTATAAAGGCTTGATTATCAAATTCGGTGCCATGATCCGTACGAATGAAAACTAACTTTTTATCATACTTGTTTTGGGCGAGCTTCATTAGTACTACAAACGCATCGAAAGTTTCATCTTTAGTAAATAGAAAGATAGGCCATACATACCTAGAGTAGTCGTCGACTAGGACGAATACGTACCTTGATCCACCGCGGCTTCTAGCTTTCATAGGTCCACACAAATCCATGTGTACCAACTCAAGTGGACGTTCTATACTTACTACTCGTTTCGCTTTGAATGAAGATCTAACTTGTTTACAACGGGCACATGAGTCACACATCTTTTCTTGTTCGAATTTGATTGAGGGTAGACCCTCAACTAAATCCCAAGACTTGAGTTTCTTTAAAATCGTTGGACTGATGTGTGCAAACCTCTTGTGCCACAAGCATGAATCATCCACTATGACTTTCATGCACGTTAAGGAACTTGTAGTGACTTTGTTTAAATCAATCATATACACGTTCCGTTTACGTAAGCCTTCTAAGATAACAGTACTAGTACCTTCAATTATGATGCGACAAACATTTGAATGAAAAACGACTTTATTTCCTTTGTCACATAATTGAGAGATACTTAGCAAGTTATGCTTAAGGCCATCTACCAGATATACATTATTAATAGCATGTGAAGAGGATATACCAATCTTACCTACACCGATTATGTTGCCCTTCTTGTTGTCTCCAAAGGTGACCTTGCCACCGTTGAAGGGTTCTAGTGAAAGAAATAAATTCTTGTTTCCAGTCATGTGTCTCGAACATCCACTGTCGAGATACCATAGATTGTTTTCTTTCACTATTATCTGCAAGAGAATCAAATACAGCTTTTAGGTACCCACGCTAAGTTGGGTCCTTTGTGGTTAGTGACTCTATGTATTTTGATCCTTCCTAACCCATATCTGTTTGACAATTCTTTTCTTTTTAGGATAGGGTTTGCTAGGTTTATTATATTGATTATTGTTACGACGCACTGTAGGTTTAGACGACTGCCTCTGATTCACATTAGGTTTAGATTTTGAAGGTACAGATGTGTAATCGAAGGCCATGTCATAAAACCACCTGAACTCATTGTTTCTAATCTCATCACGTTGAGATTCAGGTTCAGACTCATTAACACTAGACACGTCATGTTCTTTCACAAAATCAGTTTGATTTTTGTTGTCATTAACATATTTAACACAATTATCTTTAACATGACCGTTGTGAACACAATAATTGCAAATCAGATATTCTGAAAGATTTACGTACTTCCTTCTTCTGAAATCACGGTCAGAAGGAGTGGATTTGCACTTATCATGATCTCTACGACTATAGCATTCATGACCAAGACCTTTCTTCATGTTATTATTAGACTGTTCGGTAAAGAAGTCTAAGACCTTCTGACTTCCTTCCCACTTATCATGAACTTTTCGTGCATGTAGGAGCAATTCCTTCAAAGACTGAATTTCTTTTTCACACGACGAATGATCTACATTCGAGTCTTTGGAGGGATTGTTTTTTTTGAAATTTTCACGAAAATCATTGAAACGTTTGTTCAAGATAAGTTTCTCCTCATTGTGTTGACTTTTGGCTTGGGAGAATTCAGCCTTCAAATCTTTCAATTGTTGAGAAAGAAAAGAGTTTACTTTCTCATGATCAAGAATAACAACTTCCTTTGCCTTAGCTTGAGATTGTAAAAGCTCATTGACTTTCTTCAATTCTAAAGTTATAGCTTCATTAGCCATAACTTTGGCTTGAAGGTGCTTAATGTTGAGCTTCAACTCTGAGATTATAGCTTCATTAGCTATAACTTTAGACTCAAGCGCTTCTTTCTCAACATTTGTCTTGTCTGAAGTTATAGCTGAAGTTGCCATAACTTTAGACTTGAGCTTTTTAGCTTTGGCCTTAAGAAGGTGGTTTTCCTCAGCAATGTCAAGAATTTGTTCTTTAAGATCTTTCAATTCTAGACTCTGCTCATGACAATGATCTAAGGCTTCTTCAAAATACTTAATTAAAGACTTCTTAGATAAATTCTTAACTTGTTTTTTCAGTTCAAGATGACTAACCTCTTCATCATCTTCTGAATCTGGTTCTGAATCTGAGTTGCCAACAAGACACATCTCGGATTCGCTTTCATTGTCACTGTCGGAAATTAGGTCAAGACTGACGGTGCTTAGACACAAGTTGGCGACTTCCTCTTCTTCTGATTCGTCGTCCTCTGTGTCGAGATCTCCCCAGCAATAAGCCATCATTACTTGCTTGAATTCCTTCTTGGTTTTGTCTCGTTGATTTTTGTCTTTGATTTTCTTCCATGTGGGGCTATCTTTGATCATGTGATCATTATCCCCACATTTGAAGCAACCACGACTAGAAAGAGACCCTTTTGACTCAATTGGCTTTTTGTAAGGTTTGTTAGTGTTATTGTTAACGTTTTCCCTTGTGGTTTATTAAAGAATTTTTTCTTAAAACGTATAGCAAATAACACTGTTTCATCTTCAAGATCCGAATCGTGTCTTTCACTAGATTCGGCTTGTAAAGCCACTTTCTTGCTATTACTATCATTTGCCTCATCTTCATCAAGAGTAATCTCGTGAGCCATTAGAGTTCCAAGTAGCTCTTGATAAGATAGGTCAGATAGATCTTTACATTCCTCAATTACCGTCACCTTAGGTCTCCATCGTTTAGATAGACTTCTAAGGATCTTCCTGGCAATTTCCTCGGAGTCAAAAGTTTTTCCAAGATTTTTCATTTCATTAATGATACTGGAGAAGCGAGTAGACATGCTGTCAAGCGATTCATTTTGTTCCATGGAGAACAGTTCGTATTTTCGCATGAGTAGTGCAATACGTTGCTTTTTGACAACAGTTGTCCCCTCATAAGCTAACTCAAGACCATCCCATATTTCCTTGGCAGTAGAACGAGATGAGAAACGATCAAATTCAGTATGGGTCATGCCGTTTTGCAACAGACTAATAGCCTTTGAATTTTTCTCAGCTTATTATAATCTGCATACAACATAGTCATATGCTGTTCTTTCATGGATCAGTGCCAGTAAGCAGCCGTTGCACAAGCATGATCTTATTGGGACCCATTCGTAATGATTAGCCAACAACTCCCCAATGGTACACTTGAGGAAATGGGTCATAATATTTTCCATAAACGTAGTTCTTCCCATGAATACGGACACTTCAGAGGTTTGGAATCCATTAAATCAATTTAAATGCAGCGGAAAATAAATTAAAATAAACGATAAATGGATCAGGACTCCTGCTGCTAAGGTAATCAAGACACGAGGCTCTGATTACCACTGGTAGGTTATATGATAGAATATACCGAAAGAGGGGGGGGGGGGGGGGGGGGGGGGGGTGAATTGAGTATAAAAAACTAGCCCCACTTTTTCGATTTATATGATAGATAATTAATTATTTGATCTTATGAATTAAAATCAATTAATTAATTAATCAAAGTAAGCGCGAATAACGAAATAACGAAAAGTAAAGAGATAAGAGAGAGGCACACGACTTTTGAAGTGGTTCAGTTTCACACGTTGAAACCTACGTCCACTATTCTCGATTAATAATTTTTAGTACCTTTCTACGGATTACAAAAATTATCAACCCACTCGTATAATCAACACTATGATTATAACTCAAGGTGAGTAGCGCTAAATACTCTATACTATCTTACGTTAATAAGAAAGTACAATATAACTCACACAGATTCCCGTTAAAGAATTGTAAGCTTATAATGATGTACTATTATCCAATAACGTATTTCACTCAAGCGATTGATAATAATTGATGCACGACTCTTTTGAAAAACAAACTCTAAAAATAATAAATATTTGCTCAAAGGTTTGCTTTAAAACGATTTTGGAAAATCAACACAAGTAAGTATTTGCTTATCTTTTAGAAATATCTTTATCTCAAAATATTATTAGGTTTATCTTATAGAAATATATTTATCATTATATCTCAAAATATTGTTGTAAAGATATAGTAGAATCCTAGATTAGGTAAACTAAGGAAACAACCTAGATTGGCCGAAATCCTCTAGCTCACGAAACCCTAGGAGGCACGCAACCCTAGGTTGCACAAACTAGGTTTCACGAAACCCTAGATGGCTCAAACACTAGGTGGGCTAACTAGGTTAACAACAAATTGAGATAGAATATATTAGAAACCCTAGGTAGCATGACAACCCATAAGTTGTATTACTAACCAATAGAATCTCATAAATATATTCTCTAATAAAACTTTTGATAAATATAAAAATAAAACTCTTTCACT
>JAIUZE010002153.1:0-10486 GCA_022085475.1 Heliosperma pusillum
ACCTTGATACACGGTTGCACTAACATTCTTACCATTTTCGTCTTTGTCGAGTTTGATGTTAGAAGCCATAGGTGTAGCATAAGGTTTAGCATTAGTCAACCCAAACTTACTTAACATTTCTTTCAAATACTTTTGTTGATGGATCATTATTCCTTTCTCACTTTGCTTGATTTGAAGACCAAGGAAAAATCCAAGCTCTCCCATCATGCTCATTTCAAACTCAGATTTCATTAGATCCGAAAAGTAATTATAAAGAACTTCATTTGTTGCCCCAAAGATAATGTCATCGACATATACTTGCACAAGCAACAGTTCATCACACTGTGACTTAAGAAACAATGTTTTATCAACTGAACCACGTAAGAAACCATTTTCCAATAAAATTTTTGAAAGCCTATCATACCAAGCTCTAGGAGCCTGTTTTAAACCATAAAGTGCTTTATCAAGTTTGAAAACGTGGTTAGGAGATTCATTGTCTAAAAAGCCCGGTGGTTGTTCAACAAAAACTTCTTCCTCAAGATAACCATTTAGGAAAGCGGTTTTTACATCCATTTGAAAAGGTTTTATGCCAACATGAGATGCAAAAGCTATAAGCATTCGTATGGCTTCAAGCCTAGCTACCGGTGCATAGGTTTCATCATAATCGATTCCTTCTTGTTGGTTAAAACCTTGCACCACTAGTCTAGCTTTATTCCTTACGATTTCTCCGGAATCATCAAGCTTATTGCGAAAGACCCATCTCGTACCAATTACAGTACGATGAGAGGGCCTAGGGTCAAGATGCCATACCTGGTTTCTTTCGAATTGGTTTAATTCCTCTTGCATGGCTGTCACCCAACATGTATCAGTGAGAGCTACTGTGACATTGGCAGGTTCAATTTGAGAGAGGAATGCATTGAAAGCACAAAAGTTTTGGAGCGATGATCTGGTTTTCATTCCAGAATTTAGATCACTGGTTAGATTTGAGAGAGGGTGAGAGCTTTGGTGTTTCCATTTTTTTAGGACAAGAGTGTTTGAGGCTTCGTTTGGTTCTGGTGTCACAGTGGGCGTTACTGTTGCATCCAGATTGTTTTTTGAGGATGATTGTGGATTAGTTTCTGTTTGGATAAGCTGCTCACTTGCATCCTCATTCCCCCTGGATGAGCTAGCATCATCTTGAGATGAGGGAAGATTAGTTCCCCCTGAATTTTGGTCAGCTTCATCATGCAACAGTGGCTCCGACTGTTGCTCAGCCTCATCAACTACTTGATCCATATTATGACGTATCATCCCAATTTCGAAATCATTATCATCCTCTTCTTCATCAACCTGTTCATTTAAGACAAAGAGACTAGATTCGTCAAATATTACATGAACACTTTCTTCCATTTTCATAGTTCTCTTATTGTAAACTTCGTAAGCTTTACTACGGTCCGAGTAGCCAACAAAAACTCCTTCATCACTACGAGCATCAAATTTGCCAAGGTTATCTTTACCATTGTTGTGAATGAAGCATTTACTACCAAAGCACTTTAAATGTGAGATGTTAGGTTTTCTACCTCGTAGTAACTCATAAGGGGTTTTGTTAATGATTTTTCTTATCATGACTCGATTGTAGATGTAACAAGAAGTGTTAACAGCTTCGGCCCAAAAGTTCCTTGGCACTTCAGAACTAATAAGCATGGTCCTAGCCATATTTTCAAGAGTTCGGTTCATTCGTTCCACAACCCCGTTTTGTTGGGGAGTTCTAGTGGCTGAAAAGTTATGACTAACACCATGCTCATCACAATAATCCTCAAATGATGAATTTTCAAATTCGGTTCCATGGTCGGATCTCAAGGAGACAAGTTTCAAACCAAATTTATTCTGGACCTTTTTCAACCAAATTAAAAATTCATCAAATGCTTGATCTTTAGAACTTAAGAAAAGTAGCCAAACATACCTTGAAAAATCATCCACAATGACACAAATATAGCGACTTCCACCTCTACTTACAATGCGCATGGGTCCACATAAATCAATGTGAATAAGCTCAAGAGGACGAGAAGTGCTAACAAACTTTTTGGATTTAAAGGAGCATTTTACCTGTTTTCCCTTAACACAATCATCACATAGTGATTTAAATTCAAATTTTATGTTAGGAATGCCATCTACTAGATCAAGTTTCTTGAGAGTATTTAGTGTTCTAGCATTAACATGACCTAACCGTTTATGCCAAAGCCAAGGGTCATTCTTTTGGACACTCATGCATGATAAAGTTTGACCAGACAATGAACATAAATTAGTCATGTAAACATCTTTAACACGTTTTCCTTGAAGAATGAGTTCTCTAGTTTTTTCATCAAGAATTCTACATTCACTAGCATAAAACTCAACAATATTACCACGATCACATAGTTGTGAGATACTTAAGAGATTGTGTTTCAAACCTTTGACAAGCAACACTTTGTCGACACATAGTGACTTTGACTTACCAACTTTTCCAATACCAATGATTTCACCTCTTTTGTTGTCACCGAAAGTCACCATGCCACCATCGTAGGCTTCTAGCGAGAGGAATTGGGTTTCATTTCCCGTCATGTGACGAGAGTATCCACTGTCTAAGTACCAATTGTTGCTGCCCCTCACTAATGCCTATAAGAGATCAAACAGTTAGTTTAGGAACCCAAATATATTTGGGTCCCTTCTTGAGACTTGCTTGCTTTACTAAGTCTTTCTTAATCCAAACCTGTTTAGTTACTTTAGTGCTCTTTTTTAAGTCAAGGACTCTCTTTTCACAACCATTAAACACATGACCCGTCTTGCCACAATAGTTACAAATAATATATTCAGGAAGGCCAGCATATTTTCTTTTTCGAAAATCAGTCTTGCTTGGGTCTCGGTTTCGAATGCAACAGTGAGTGTTACTGTTGCGCTTGAAACCAAGTCCAGCATTCTTTTCAAGCTTTTCGTATTCTTGTGATTGTTTTAAAAGGAATTCTAAAACATTCTGGCTTCCTTCCCACTTTTGATAAAAACAATTTAGCCTCGGCTAATTCTTTTTGTAAAATTTCAATTTGAGCAAGAAGGTCATCGTTTGATTTTTGTGCATGTTCTAAGGCACTTTTTACATGACTTGACTCAACATTTAACATTTCAGCAATTTGCACAAGATCTTCTTTTCGACTTTCACATGTTGTTAGATTCATTAGAAGTTGGTCTCGTTCCTTGGTTAAGGAAGACACATGTTTAGTAAGTGACTCGATTTCCTTGTTAGACTCAGATGTCACAGTGGTTGTATCTGTGACATGTACCAGTTCAGCCTTTTTACTCAAGATCAGATTCTGTTTTTTAAGCTTTTTAATTTTTTTCTCGAGTAAAGATGATGAACCAACTTGTTTAACTTCATTTAGACACTCTTTTAAATTGATATTTTCCTCCGCTATGTCCTCTATTTCGATTTGCATGGCATCTAGCTTATTGTTTTGGACACGACACTTATCAATAAATTGGTCTAAACGAAGACAAACTTTGTTTTTGGAGAAAGATCTAACCTTTTTCTTGAGATCATTTACCTCATTGTCAGAATCTGAATCGGAATCAACAGAGTGAGCCATAAGACATTTGATTGATTCTTTCTTTGATGACTTTGGAGCATCTTGATTGAAACGCGAGGAAAGACACAATTTGGCATCTAATTCTTCCTCAAGGACATCGTCTTCATCGGAATCAGACATGCCCCAAATAGCCGACATAACTTTGTTTTTGTATTGATTTTTGGCAAAGTCACGTTTTTCTTTAGACTTGATGTCATCCCACTTTGGACATTCTTTGATTTGGTGACCATTGTCACCACATTTAAAGCAACCAATAGTGGAGTTTGTTTTTTTCTTTGGAAAATGTCTTTTGCTAGTGTTGTTGCTAAACCTTTTAGAGTTACGACCATTAATCATTCCAACAATGTTTTTAGTGAACATTGCAAACTCGTCATCCTTATCCTCCTCATCACTTGAGAGAGCATTAAGAGCGAGCCCTTTCCCTTTGGAGCTTTCACTAGAACGCTTCATGAGAGTTAACTCATGAGCCATTAGAGAGCCCATTAGTTCATTAAGGGTGAGAGTAGATAGGTCTTTAGCTTCCTCGATAGCCGTAACCTTTGGTTGCCACTTTTCAGTTAAGCTACGAAGGATTTTACGAACTAAGTCCTCGGATTCAAAGTTTCTTCCTAGACTCTTAAGGTCATTGACAATACTAGAAAAGCGTGAAGACAAACTATTAATTGACTCATCTCTTGTCATGTTGAACATCTCATATAGTTGCATGAGAAGGTCAACACGATAATTTTTAACTTGTGACGTTCCCTCATAAGCAAGGCTTAAGGTGTCCCAAATTTCTTTGGCTGTGGTACATCCGGATATCCGGTTAATCTCTTTTTCACCAATGCCATATTGAAGGATAGACATGGCTTTAGAGTTTTTCTCGTCCTTTCTATAATCAGCCTCGACATATTTATCCTCATCTTTTGGAACACTAATACCATCCTTATTAGTGACCGTAATTTTGAGGGGACCCTTTTGAATAATCAACCAACATTCATAGTCAGCACTTTTGACATAGTGCTCCATGCGGTGTTTCCACCAAGCATAGTTTTCTCCTTTAAATATGGGATACTTAGTGTGATTTGAATCGTCCATAACTAAAGGATCAACTCGTTGATATTAACCAATATCAAGAGCACGAGGCTCTGATACCAATTGAAGAGTTAAGAACGATTAACACCTAAGAGGGGGAGGGAGTGAATTAGGTGTACTTTTAAAAATTTCTACTTAACTTGGTTATTTGATAACACAAGCAAGAACAATTAAGTACAAGACTTGAGAAGCTTAATTGAATTTAAGTTCACAAGAAGTAATCGTAGATCTGAGTCACAGTATGAAGGACTGTGACACAGACAAAGCAGCGAGATATGCAATACGTCACAGTATGGAAGACTGTGGCGCAGGCAAAATAACGAGATGAGTAGTAAGTAAATAATAAGCAACGGAATGTGAAAGTAAATGAACAAACAATACGATGTTTTTAAATTGGTTCAGCTTCTACTCCGAAGCCTACGTCCAATGTTATTTTATTGCTTGTTTAGAAATTTACTCAAACTTACTAAACCCCTTACAATGAAAATAACTCCCCAACCAACCCCGGTTGCACTCAAACTTAAAGCTACTCCGCTTCAAGAGTTTATGTTTTCTATCTCACAGGTTTACAGAGTCTTTAATCTCAATCGTTCACTTAATGAACATGGAGATCACAATTAAGACCTAAACACGAGATCATGGAACAAACTTAGATGTCACAGTGTAGCGAACTGATACACGGAGAATTACAGCTCTTTTGAAAAACGATTTGAAGACTTTAAAACTTAAAAACAATTTTGCAAACACTTGAAAACAAAGCTTTAAACTCAGAAATAATTTGCAAAAGTTTCTCAATAAATGCTCTTAAAAGTCTTGACAATAAATGAGAAATAAGGAGGTTATTATAGAAGAAAAAGTGTGTGAAAGATTATGATCATATTTCAAAAGAAATAATCAGATTTGTATGCTTAAGAAATCTTTCCATTTGCAAAGCAAATAATATCTTCCATAAAGTTTTATGGGAGATAAATATTTCTATAAAAAATTTGGTAAATATTATCTTCCATAAATCTTTAGGAAATAAAAAATTATCTTCCATAAATCTTGGGAAATAATATTTCAATAAGATTAGCTTTAACATCCAAATACACTCCTCTTGTTTTTCTAATTTAGAGTAAGTCAATCTTTTGAAAATAAGAGTTCTTTATAAAGATCAACACGTTTCACATTTTTGAAAATTCTCCTTTCGTTGTATCAGAAACCACAGTGACTTGCACTGTTGCATGGTTTTGCAGCCACTTGACAAACTAAGAATGTTACACTACCTCGTTTACAACATTTGACTTAGGCTAAGGCTTTCTTCATCTTTGATCATCCTTGCTTGCACCATCCTTGAGAAATAATTGAGAGCTTCAAATGCTATAAATCATAACTAAGAAGCAAACCATTAAATGACAATGAAACTTGGCATCATCAACCAAGTGTGGTTCTAACAGATACCAATTGTTGTAACGGAGGCGTCCCGTTACCCGACGGTTAGTTGATTAGGTGATAAGAACAAAATATAGCGAATAACAAATAAACATGACACACAGATATACGTGGTTCACCAGTAAAATAACTGGCTACGTCCACCCGGAAGGAGAGCAAATTTTACTATTGTGGAGATAATAGTACAACAATAGACTGGTACACACGCGCTACTAAGAGCCAAAAGTGTAACCAATTCTACCAACAAATATAGTAATCTCAAAGAGACTACCCAGACAAGATAAAGGACAAACGATCTTGAGGCTAGCAAGATTCGAACAAACTCCTTCTATCTCCAAATTCAGAAGAACGTCAATCTACTTGAGCCTGGAACAAACTGAAGCTTCCTCCCAAAGGGAACCTTACAAATCGACTCTCATAAGATTGTGCTCACAAATATTATCTCCACCTCCTTCTTCATTATTCTAGGCTAATATTAGGGTATTTATATAGATTTATTTCACCCTAAAAAAAGAGACCTATTCTAATTAGGAAACAAAGACAATTAGGAAATTAATAATAATTTTCTAAACCAACACTAATAGGAAACAAAGACAATTAGGAAATTAATTAATAATTTCCTAAACAAAGACAATTACCAAATTTCCTATTTTCTTCTTGTCTTAACTTAATCCGTCTTTGACACAAATTCAAGGCATAAATTCCTAACATTTATCAAGGTGAAATCTGTAATGATTATTTTGGAATTAGGATCCTCTCTATTTTGTTAACTCCATTTCCTCTCACAAACCCGTTCAATAATATATCTCTCTTAAAACTCTATTAATCTTTATTTATATGCATAAATTTATAACCGTTTAATGTAGGCGTAATACAATCTGGACCGTTTAATGTAGGCGTAATACAATCTGGACCGTTTAAAAGAACTTGTCTCTCCATTTCTTTTGAGGAAATGGAGAGGATCTCTCCCGTTATTTTGTATTCTTGTATTTGTGTTTTATGCGAGGGACAGGTGCTAGTCCTACATAGTATATTTTGTAAATAACGTCTTTTCTATTATTTTTTCTTTATTCCATATCTATCTAATCTAATACGAAGTACTATACATATATTTCGAAAACCAAGGGGTAGAAATGGAATGCCATTAATTTATACAATTTCACTATACTGTATAGTTTTAGATGTATAAAAGCTGATAATAGTATTAGGAAATCAATTAAATTAGAAAATACAACTAAAATCTTAGAGTACGGTCATAATTTGGAAAGTATGAATATAATTTAAAAAAATTTACATGAGTTTCCTTAATTAAAAATTATGACATCATATGATGCCAATATAATTTATATTATAGTAATAGTAGCTACAAGGTAGTGAAAAATAATGGACACGTTTAAATCTTATTCTAATCAAATATTTAATATACTTATATAAGTTTGATACAATTAGTAAAAGTAACAATAATAGCCGTGGGTGTAGTGAAAGTAATAGTAACAACAGCCAAAGCAATGAGCAAATAATATTAAGTGCGGGAGTTGTGAAAATAACAATAGTAACATAGGGAGTAGTGAAAGTAACAGTACGTAGTAACCACGAATGTAATGAAAATAACATTAGTAATAACGGGATATAGTATGAACATTTAGCTAACAAACCGATTTAAGGAAATATTTTATTTATTTGAATATATAAGCTTAATAGAATTAACGGGAATAATGAATTTAACCACAAAAATAGCGAGAATAGTAAAAGAAACAATAATAACAGGAGTAGTGAACGAAATAGTATTAACATGAGATGTTCTAAATGTAATAATATTGACAGATGGAGTATTAAATATGTGTCAAAATTTATCAATTTTACATCTCATCATAATTTTAAGATATGTCATAAAAATTATATATTATAAATGTTAAATGCATGAGTTAGCCAAATAAAAAACAATTATATTTCATATAAAACAAAATTTAAATGTAAATAGAGGTAACCCGGGCGGGGCTGGGAACCATACCTAGACTTTTATATATTTTGTATCCTTCCATATTTTTCCGGTAAAGAATTGGCTTAGAGGCCAAGTTAGCTTCTTTAGGGGTTACTTGTAGTTAGAGCTGGGAAGTCTAACTCGACCAAAGTGACCTGATCCGTACCCGAGCTAACTTGACCCGATAGAACTCGATAATTTTGAGAATCGAAACCGTCGCGACCTGACCCGACGACGACTTGTAACCCGACGCGACCCGATAAGCAGTGACCCGTACCCAAACCAGGCCCGACCTGATTATGACCCACCCCGATATTGAGCTGATTTAATGTTTATATTTGATACGTTTGACTTAATAATGAAGTAATTAAACCAAATAATGGTTAAAAAACTAAATTTAATGGTCAAAACTTGAAGTAATGTCATAAAATAATCGAACGCGATAATGAACAGACCGGACCCGATACATCGTTTGACACGAAATGACCTGACTCGACCTGAGAGAGTTGGCTTACCCGATTTGACCCAAACCTGGTATAACCCGATTCGAGTTGAGCCGACCCAAACCCGACCCGGCTGAACCCATTGCCACCTCTACTTGTACTTGTATAAATACTTAATAATTTAATCAATGTAATCTAAGCTTTTATTATACAAATTTTACATGGTCTCGAGTAATTGAATTCTAAAATTATTTTAGCTCTCTCAAACATGTCGTACTGTTTCTCTCCTTCCCTAATTCTATTAATCCTAAAGCTCCCTTTAATCTTTTAATTTTCTCATCTTTCACTCAACTTATCCAAAAACCTATGCCAATCCCTCCAGAGGGCATTTTGTAACACCCATATCTACCAAATTGTCTTATCAAGACCTACCTTTGCAAACGGGAGTGATGTAGTGTATATCAAAAGTGACAATAATGAAACAACTAAATAAATGAAGTTAGCGTGATTTCAATTGAAATTTCAAGATCTAAAGTAAATATAATAATCCAAAATTCGACATGGTGAACTTTTAATAAGAGTATCGACATCTAAGACACAGGGGAAGAAAATCGTCTCATCAATGCGCAGCGGACCCTCGTGAACCCCAAAGCATGCTCAAAGGACTACTTGATAAACTCCTACTGACCATTTCCCAATGGATCACAACAGTTTTATAAACAAAGAAGAGGTATGTACAATTATACATTTATCAACATCAACACAAATAACAATGCAATCACATCAATTTATCATTATCATCATATCCAAACTCCGGTAACCAATATGGCTCTTGTCGCAACGAGTAGTCGAGTTCCCATCGCAACAAGATACCCACCTTGTGACGCGGGTAACCAATATGCCAGATCGCAACACTGGACATCAAAATTCCCGCACATCGCAACGAGTGTAACCCGGCTCATTAATGTGCACACCCCCTTGTGACGGGAGTCACAAGAGGTGAATCCTGGGGCTAAACCATTTCTCGAATATGGTCCACAATTTCAATAACAAATATCATAATTAACATTACATTCATCATCATCAACATCAACATCATAATCATCGTCAACAATCAATATCATAACCATCATCATCAATCAATCAACAACAATATATAAATGAACTTAGTAGGTAAACCTTACCTCAAAGCAAATTTGAATACGTTCGATCACGCAAGATTAGAAACGATCTTCTACGAAATCTCATCTTAACAATCATACAAGTGGGTCTAGAATCAATAACTAGCCACATTAACCCTAATCCCAACCCTAATATACGTTAGGGTTCTAACAACTCTACCGCAAATGACAAAACAATTCAATTAAGGATTAAAGACTTATGATAAATTTACGCACGAATGAATAATGGACTAGAAAAGGTAAGGACGATCTTCAAGCTTGGCAATGGGATTAAGATGGTTAGGAGTGTTTAGAGAGTGATTAGGGTTAATAGAAATATTTAAGAACTAACAATATGTATTTATATCCTCTTAATCATCTTAATATAAAACCGTTCGAATTACCCGTCACACTAATGCACTCGGCCGAGTACAAGGAACACTTGGCGGAGTACACTACACTCGGTCGAGTAAAATCCATACTCGATCGAGTTCCACTTTGGCACTAGCCTGCTAAGTGACACATACCACTCACTCGGCCGATTTACTCTACTCGAACGAGTACCGACACTAACTTGGCCGAGTACGATACCGAGTACCAAGCTATCAAAATACGAAGTATTACAGTCTTCCCTCCTTAAAAACGAACTTCATCCTCGAAGTTCAGAACCCAACATATTGCACAAACGCATTACCATCCTCTACTGAAAATAAAAACCCATACACGAGGTCTCCATAAAACACAACAAAGGCCAACTATAAGGTGATGGCCTTACCAAAACCAAATAAGCGCGACAAAAATACTAACGCAATTATCTACTAC